>JAPYYT010000462.1:0-49882 GCA_030522565.1 Ceratosolen corneri
TTCCGAGCGATATTTCATTCAAGGGAAGGGAGAAAAAAAAAATGCTGCGCGATTTCAGCGCCTCTTTTTCCACGCTCGCTGAATTGGTGGCGGGGCGGGGGAGGGGGGGAACAGGCGAACTGCTTTTAAGGCATTCATATCGCTCGGCAAGCCTCCTTCCTCTTTTTCAGCCGGCTGCCCTCTCCCTCTCGCGCTGTTTCACTCATTCGTGTTTAATACAATGGGCGCGCGCAACCAACCTCCAGCGCTAAACGACAATTTAATTTTGTCTTTTTAATTGACGCCTACGTAAGAGCCCAACATACAATGTCTCTGTTTTTCAATAAACTCTTGGAAATAGTCTTTTAATTCGCGGATGCTCCCGTTTCAACCCATATAATAAGGTTTAGTGCACTTACCAATTAGGAAAATTTTCGAAATAAATCACATTTCAACTCGCAATAGGAATTTTGAGTGAAATTCCAGAAATTTCGTTGCTACGTACATGGAACGGAGCTCTAATTACAAAAGTAAAGGCCAAAGTACCTATACTCGATAATGAACATTATTCGAAATTTAAACAGTCGCTTGTTTGATCGACTGCACTGTACATTATAGTTGCCCCCTCTCTGCCTTTCGTTATTTAACCAATGATATTTGCATCGATTCTCGCGCGCCAACAAACAATTAAGCTCTGCGATTTTTCCAGCTGACGGCTTTGCCATCAATAATACGTCATCGTTGACTATTAACGCTTCAAGCCAATTTACCATTTCTCGAAGGTCAAACTTTTCCTTCTCTCAGCCTGTAAAAAATAATCGGCAAGTGGTCCCGATATGGAGCGAAATTTTAATTCTGGTCGTAAGGCCGCATTGCGAGGCATCTTGAACTTGTTGACGCGCTTTTCTCAAAACTAGATTTTTCCAGCCGACTAGCAGGGCAAGTCGAGTGATTTTAAGTCGATTCGCTTCCAATTTCGAGGCTACCTTGAAAACTGTATTCCCTCATACGGCGGACATTAATTTTACCATTCATTAGATGTTGCCCAAGTTATTGAACATTTTACGGCCAATTTCGCACAAAAACTGAAAATTTCTTCCAAATTTTCCAAAAACTACCATAACTATGAAATTTTTAGCATATATATATAAGCAGATGTTACATAAGCGACATTTCGTATTTTTCTAATAATTTAATGCAAGGATTATGCATTACTGTCTTTTCGAGCAGACGGCTACATTTTTCTTTAAAAACTTCTCAGTAGACCAATGCATTGGTAAATGACTAAATGCTATGTCAGTTAATGGCGCAGGATATATTCAAATGACCACTTACTTCACGCAATGGAAAGAGAAGACTTTTCCTAAATTGGAAAATACAACTTTTCATCCCTTAGCAATTAACGTATTGCAAAATTGAGTGCAAATACAATCGAAGCCAAGGATAATAATAATAATAATCGCTTGTTCGCCGCGATAAAACAACAGTTACGTCGTGCAAGATAATCGTTTCTTGGCAAGTAAAACCTTGACATTATTACAAAATGGTAATTTTGAAAAATCCAATAAGGAGAGAGAAGGAGAAAAATAATACAAGATTTACAAAAGCAAGAAAAAACGGCAAACGCGCACATGTACACGCAGGCGCAGGTAAAAGCAACAAAAGTAAAAAATGAAGAAAAAGCTCAAATTATCTTCTATAAAGTACTTTATAAAATGCTTTAAAAGAATTTTATAGATTGTATTTTTAAGTAAATATAAATTGTATGGCAATGCTGATAAAGTAAAAAGTATGAAAAGATGAATAAATTGTATACTTTTTTTTTTTTTTTCTTCTTCTTCTTCTAAATGTAAGAACACAAACCAGCGCCATTGTAGCAAAAAGTATTGAAAGAAAGTATAATGATTTTTGCGGCTATGGTTTACCGTCGTGTTAAACTTTCCTTCGAGCCTGTTTCATCTATAAATATATTTAAATGCGAATTCCCGATTTGTAACGAGAGCGTTTGTATGCGGAATGGAATCTCAGGAAGCTGCACTCGCATCGAACGTGAATTCCCAAATTACGGAATATTAGACAGGATTTTATGAAATTTGGATGAATTTACTTGCCACTCTCTCTCTACTTACTTACACATCGCACATATTTTAACATATTTTTTTAATCTATCGTCTTTCTAAATTTCTATTCCATTAAGTTTCACGGGCAAATTTCCTTGGAGACTAGACTACGCTTTCCCTCTTTTTTCCCTTCTTCCTCGTCCTCATCCACCTCCTCCTCCTCTTCTACTTATTTCTTGTCTCACTCAAGCCTAATCCGACATTGTGGTCCAATATAAGTTTATAATTTAATACTCGAGTTTGGTAATGATGAGGCGAAAAAAAAAGCAGCCTCTTAATTCTCGAGGGTCGGACACTCTCGTCCTCGTCTCCTCCAAGCTCCGCCAAAGGCCATTCTAAATTCCCTTACAAATACAAAACATCCCCAACAGAAATCAATTGGAATACCACTAATCGAGCGCTATCCTTATTATAAATCCCTCCCACACTGCAGCCTCCTCCTTTCTCCCTAATAGAAGCGACGGCCAATGATACATAGATAGAGGCCAAGGCGAGTAAACCGAAAATAGAATTTTTTCACTTGGGCCGGCAACAATGGGGCTTGTCCAAGCAAGTGAAAGGCCAGAAGAGAAAGAGGAGAAGGACCAGGAAGAAAAGTGTGTACAAGTTTCCATTGTTGGGGAGCGGGCGATCGTCAGCGAAGGCAGGAGCGGCTATATGAAAGTCATTATATCGAGCGAAGCAGAAGAGGAGCTTTCGAGCCCAGCCACCTAAGCTTCCCGGCTCTCCGCGTGTTAGCGTAATCGCGAAACTTGGAGGCTTTTTGCCGAGAGGAGCTGCTCGGCCACGTACATCGGCCCTCTTTGTCGTCGCCTGCTCAGCCGGCATCCGGGCAGCCCGAGCTCCGCAGATGGCTTTTCGCGCTTCGTTTGCAAGAAGCGGAGGGGCGGGGGGGCGGCGAGTGGTGGCTCGCGCATCTTTACAAGAACTCGCGATTAGCAGGGTAGTGGAAGCTCGGGCCGATGAGCCGGAGGGAGGGCCGGCCGAGCTAAGCTCTTACTTTTTTCCCCGGGCCTTTGATAAAAATAAATTTCCACCCAAGGCTAGAGAGCCTCCTGGTGGCTTTTTGTTCTTGCGAGGAGCGGCGAAACTTCGGACCGCACGCATTATTACGGCGAAGCGAGGCGGACGCCCGCCCCCCAAATCCCATTCGCGCTGAAATTGAGATCTTTCGGGAAATACTTTTTAGCGGCCCCCGCCGGGGCTACCGCCGTAGCCGCCGCCGCCGCCGCCTTGAAAACATTTTGTTTTCGTTAGGAAGTTATACGGCGGGAGACACGGCGCTCCGCCCGGAGGAGGATGGGGAGGGGGCAGGAGGAGGAGGGTGAGTGTAGCGAACTATTTTCTCGGTAAATGAATGAGGAGAGCCGGGTTCGCGGCTCGCCCCCACCCTCGGCCGCGATCTCGTTGCGCGTGGCATTTGCGCGGCTCGCAGTGCGGTAGTAGTGCGTCGAGAGGAGATTGGAAGTAAGTGCTACAGCTCGGAAATGCACGAGCGTTTAGAAGAGCTCAATTAAGGAACCAAATGAATAGAACAAGCACGCGAAAGTGCTCGGAAGTGGCGGCCGGGGAGTGGAGGAGGGGGGAGGAAGGTGGGAAGTGCGAGGGTGAGGGATGGAAGCAAGTCATGAAAATGCCTTACCGCGACAATGTCTCAAGACCTACGGAAAGAGGATATCTTCGAGCACTGCCAACTGAAAACTCTTCCATCTTTTATATCCTGTTGGTCCCCCTCTCTGGTCAGAATGGGAAAATGAAGGACGGGAAAGTAATTTGCAAATAATCCTCGCAATTTGCGTTTTCAATTAAAAGGAAGGGGCGCGAACGCTCGAGAGCCGACCCATATAGCCGATCGAGATTCCTCTTATCGATCGTTCAATTATTATTTACGTTAGCCGCACCATGTAAATTTAGCCGCGAATTCAGACGGCCGAACCTCGTCCCCGAACAAATATAAAATGCGCCACCACTTTGGCAGGGCTTAAGCATTGCGCAGCCCCTAATATTTATTCCCTAATAGCCGCTCGCTCTTTCATTTCATTCAATTTTTACAAGGACAATTGAGCATGCTGGATGCGTTATAAAGCAGTGGGCGAATAAAAAGACGGAATGGATACAAAGCAAAGTCACCGTATAGGATGTGTGGGAGGAAGGTAGGACTACTTTCTTTGTGCAGCGAGCCAATAAAAGTCTCTTTCATGCTCCTATATTCTGCTGCTCTTTCACGATCAAATGAAATGGTGTGCTTGCGAGGTGTGGCCTCCGAAAGATCTTTTATTTTTATAAAAATGTCTTATATTATCGAAGCTTTGCAAAGTTCATCTTTATTTAATAAGCCGCGTTTCTCAATAAAATTCAAGAACATAAAAATAAAGCGAAATAATTCCCGCTTTTATATTTCCATGAAGGTGCTGTTTTTTTTTTCTTCTCTTTGTTATATTAAAAAGCTTTCTAGAATTAGCTCGACAATTTTGGCTTTCGGGCATTCTGCGTAGCGTTTAAAAATTTAACGCGTGCCCTATGATTATTGTACGTGGCGAGCTGCCTGTTGCAAATCTTCTTTAAATAATTTTAATATCCATTGTCCTTTCTTTTGTTATTTGTGCTCTCGTTTTTTTTTTTTTTGTTACATATAAAATTACTTTTGGCGACAAATTTTGCAAGAGTCAGCTCAGATGAATGTTTGTTCGGCTGTTCTTTTAATTATATTGTAATTTTGTTTTACCCATGAAAGTCAAATGGGTTTCCATAAATGTTTAAGGTACTATGATTCAGATATCTCATAACTTTCGCCTCGCGTAACTTTCTTCTTTTTTTTTCCCCCCCTTTTCCTTTTTCCTCTTTATCGATATTTAATCCAGCAAAAATCAAAGTTTCCTTCTCAAACAAACTTTAAGATATTCTGCCCCGGCAATAGTATCATAAAGTACCAGTTTAAAATAATATAAATTACTACCACACGGAAACACTATATATATATATATATATATATATATATATATATATATACATCTCGCAGGAGGACAAAAGCATAATTTTATAAGCCCATAATAAAACATATAAATAACGTCGTCTACCATTTTACTGATACATAAAATACAAATACATCGCCCTAATATTACAATGTCATTATCAGTACTGTCACCCCATATTCCCAAAAGTCTTCTTCCTAGTCATTATTTTCCGCTTCAGCCATCATCGCACCCATTACTTTTTCCCACCTACCCTCACGCCATAGGACTTTATTTATACGCACGCACACGCGCGCGCACACACACAGATCAATCGCATAAAACATACGAGTTCGAAACTTTTAAGCGACATTCGCGGAAGGCATGTAAATCTTATGGCAAGGTCTCATGGAAGCAGGAAATGGATGTCATTCGTTGGGAACTTCGTCACTGGCTTAGCTCTTACGGGAGCGGAAAATCACTACTTCAGACTCACCCCGCCACTAAAATAATAATTCACTTAGGGCGAAAAGTCGATATCGTAAGCTCGTAAGCAAGCGATTTTTAATAATAATTTAGTACGCGATCCGCTGATTTTTGCATTTTCGGCTTCTGTCACGGGAAATATTTTGCTTTATGCGCTTCCGCGTAGATCACGGACATGGACTCGTTTCCCCCAACTCCCTCCCACTAACTTTTATATTATTTATATTACATAACTGGCGAACGGTCGTCAATTTACGCTCAGTTTGACACTATCAACTGGGCCATATGAACGCTTCTATTATTTGCCCGACATTTGCTTTACTTTAAATACAGTGATTTTGTGCACTCGCACTTTCAAAGATACTTCGTGCGAGCTTGAATGGATAAAATTTCTATTAGGATTCTGAAACATTGATATCTAAATTTCAAATCCAATGTTTTTTCCGAATTTGCAACGTGGATATAAAGGTAATTTTTTATTTCCAGGTTGATTGCAATGTTCACGTGTTATTGAACTTGGACATACTTTCGACATTAATTAGCCTTCTCTGATAAATAAGTGCTAATATTGCATTAGCATATATATATATATATATTTCATGTTTATCTGTCGCCATATAAATGTTTAAAACATAATATTTATCTATGAATAAATTCCATTTTTAAGCGCTATGAAAATTTTGATAACATTAATGCGAGTTTTTTCATAACATTTATTCGTGCAGACTTACATTACAGTTTCAGAGGGAACATTTATTATTTATTATCGTTAAATTTTTCGTAAATAAATACAACAATCAATGCAAACTTGAAACTTGATGCTACGTATAGTCATTCTGAAAACAGAAGATGTATAACTTTTTAAGACTTTTGAGAACTCGCGACTAAAGCGACTTGGAAGGGAAAATTGTTTAACTTTATTATATATTGATGTGTTAGATTATAATTTATTGAACTAGCGATGTAATAAACAGTAATTAAGCAACAAAATTTTATCATTCGAGTCGAATATGTTATTTTCTAAAAGGGCTAATAAAATAGATCGAGAAACGTGTCGTGATTCTTCCAAGCTAAAATAAATAATCATTAATAACTTGGTGTTTTCATTTCACATTACATAACTTATAAAGAAATGGCTTTTTCTCTAAAAACGAAGGAAAAATCAGGACTCAAGTGGTAATAATAATAACAGACATGTCTAATTATTTTACCTTACCTCAAGTAGCTAATTGCGAGCACTGCTTTCCATGTAAATAAGTTTTTAACAAATTTGTATCTTGACTTATTTATTGTTACTATTTGGTAATGTACTATTGTAATAAACATTATTTATCTTCAGCCACAAAGAACGCCCGAGCTTCTACCTACATTTGTCAATATAATTTAATTAATACAAGACCGTTGCTTAATCCTAATGTTAATATAAGACATAATACACATTAGCGTACATTAGGCCGTAAATATAAATTTACGTAACATGCTGTGAAATATTAAATTAAATTTGTAAATGTCTTGTCCAATCAAATTGAAGCATTTCGCGTTACACAAGACGTTCGCACACGCACGGGCACGCACACGCGCGCACAGCCTACATTTCGCCTATAAATACTGCTTTATCTTTCCTTCCTTCCCTCTGCTTTAACTCGCTTGCACCCCCCTCCCTCTCTCTCCTCCCCTTGCTCTCCTTAAAATCTAGAACTCGTATTCCCAAGTACTATGAATTTGGTTCAGAGAGTCAATACGTAACAGCAAAGACCAAATAGACTGCTTACTGATCTACTCCACGTACGTTCGTCTCTTACTTCCCTTTGCTTAAACTCGTTTACTATATCTGCTTCTAAAATCTAGGATTGTTTGCTTACCTCATCTTTTTCCTTGCCTTTGAAACCGCATCCCTTAAAATCCGAAAATCTCATCTTCTTCTTCTTTATCTTATCATTCGCTACGCCGTTTCAATGAATTTATTGAATCTCTATACATCGGATCTCTCGGTGTCATCTTTATTATATTTATATCGTATATACACATATATATATATATATCTTCTTGTCGGTTAATTTGTTGCTTTGTTTTGTTAGGATATGTGTGTGTGTGTGTGTGTGTCTACAATTAATTGATTATCCCTACCTGATGAAATGCAACGATTCTCATCGGAAAATAAATGAATCAATCACTCTCGTTCTATCATTTGCTCAACTAAATTCGGAACTTTTATAAACGCATGACAGTTATGTAGTGTAGTAAATTTTCTGAAAGGCACGTAGAAATTTTCCGAGCTTTATCTACAGAAATTCTATGCGGACTGATGTCTTCTCATGGAAAAGTGATGTTTACAGTATATTTAGGTCAAATCGAAGAAAGAAATACTAGAAATAAGTAGCTTTGTTACTTCCTTCATTCTCAAGGGTATTTGAATTAGTTATTTGAAGAAAAAGAGTGCAATCGACGCGAAAAACATTAATTATTTTTCTACATAATTTCAAATTTATAATTCAATGTGTTTGGAAAATACGTATAACAAAACCAACCGTCACTTCGGCGCCGAGTAACGCGATCATCAGTGTTTGTGAAATAAAAGTGCGGCACGTAAACAAACAACGCGTAGCCTCAAAGACAAAACGGTCATTGCTAGAAAAATCTAGAAGGAAAGTCCACGTGGAAGAACAATTGCCGCCACTTGAGCCAAGACGACTTCCTATCGTAAGGGCCCGCCTATCGACATCTAAATCAAGAAAAACAACAGGCTCAGTACACCAATAATAATTAGTATAGATCGCGGGATCAATAAGAAAAAGAAGAGAAAGGTGGCGTAAAGTCGCGAGGCGAACTGTGAGGGCACAGTATGCAAAACACCGCCTTTAAGTACAGTTCAACTACAAAGACTGGCCAAAGTAACTCACAAAGAGAAAACTCCCTCCAGCTGAAGCAACTAAGCACCAGTCAGCCCGAGGTCACCATAAAGCGCATCTGCGCCTAAACAGCGACGGCAGCAACCAAGCAGTCGTCAGAGAAGCCTGATCACGATCAGCAATCAGCAAGGAGGGAAGCAACCCTCCCACGCGCGTCTGCGCCTCATCCACGACTACAGCAACCAAGCAAGTCGTAAGAGAACGCAAGGTCAAGTCACACTTGGATCTTGCACCGCAAAGAGGTTTGACACATCCAACTCGGTGTAAACGGGGCTAGGTGGCGCGGCGGATTTTCGAATCATTAACACACACGCACAAAGCATCCTCAGACACATTGCCAGTCGAGAGAGCAATTATAAATAAATAAATAGAAAAAGCACGCACACATATGCATATATTAACGGGAGGTGAATTCCCTATCAGTAGGCCAGGTCGTAAGGGGTAAATCTGAGCCCACGGGAGCTGGATAGACGGTACCTCGATATTTCTCAACCCAATGTTTGCATTATGAATCATTTTAATGTATGTTATTGCTGCTCTTAATATTAAGTATTATTATTATTCGTTATATTTTCGCATAATGAATTTATGAGGTTGACTAATGCAGTAAACGGCGGGCAAAAGATGTGATGTATTAAGTAATTAGCCTCCCAACGGTTTATGTAAAATTTGAAAATTCTAATAACAAATGCATTGGAAATGTCTTGAATGTGCCAACTAATGCGAGCGAAAGCTTATTTGTCAAACAGTTTCGTCGTGGAAGTAAATGTTTAACAATTGAACCGTAAAGATGCATTGTAAGCCAAGAAGATGGGCATTATACAATTTCGAAAATGGCCTCGCATTTACGCTAAAAGCACTACTTCATTATTATTTGTATTATAATTGTTTTCACAATTAATTATCATTCGTAACATTAACATACATTTCTTTTGCACATTTAGAATATATCGCCGCGCAGTTCTCCCGTTGCCCTTCCCAGTGAAATACTTGGCTGTCGGAATAATTTGTAACGACCGACTTTCCCACACTTTTCCGCCTCCCATCCATTTAATAACGTATAGATGAGGGGCCAAGGTATTAACGAAAAATGAGCTGAAAATACGGAATCGCGCCATAGAGCGATAAAGCGAGTTTTTTGCATTAAAGATGATAATAATAACAACAACAACAGTAGCAGCAGCAGCAGCAGCAGTCGACTGCCCGTTTGAATGGGTAAATTTATCGGAATATAAAAGTCGTAAGAAAGACCGTGAAATTATTTTCTTATTTTACGAAGCTATTTTCAGCATAATTAAGAATGTAGCCATTTTAAACTTTGTTATGAAAAAGTTTTTAAAAGGTAGACAGGATCATTTGAAAGAGGGTATAGTTTTTTAATTAAACTTCATATAAAGCGGCGGCCCCCTTTTGATAACTCGAGGAGCTCGATCATCTTAAGCGAAATGTGTACGGGAAAAGGATAAATTGAAAATAAAAATTGCTCTTTACAAAGTATTAAGCGGTTAGCCATTTACAATGATTGAGCCGCTGCGCGCCTGTAGCCGCTCGCAAGTAAATTCCGCTAATTAGGCTTCTTTGCTCTAAAGTAATTAGCGCGAGGGTAATATTCCGCCAAATTAATACGACCATTAGTCGCCAACTGCTTTGCCCCGACACTCTTGCCTCGCCTATTTATAAATCCCAAACGATATTGAGCCACGAGGAGAGAGTCGCTGGCTACCTCCAAGCCCAATATCCCCTCATTTAATGGCATTTCATCGCACTGCCACGACTCGACGACATCCAATCCCTTCCCCCATACAAAGTGCGCCTCCTCGTGCGCCTCCTCGTGCGCCTCCTTGTGCGCCTCCTTGTGCGCAGGAGCCGGGGAATCGAACAAAAGTAAGTACGCCTCTCTGCCCTCGTACATTAAACTTTCCGCGACTCGCGAGCGTTAAAGGGGCTGGTGGAGAACGCTTTTGCTCACGGGATTTCTTTCTCCACGCGAGAATGAGAAGGGTGTAACAGATAGACGAGGTAGTTTTTCCAACTTGACGCATCCAGCTCACGCGCTCTCTCTCGCTCTCTCTCTCTCATCCTCCTCTCCCCCTCGTTTCTTACCTTATTATTGTTTCTCAAGAGCTCGCTCGGCTCTCTTTACATTCGCTCGCGTACGTCCCGTATGGAATAAATACATGCTTTGTCTGCTGTATGTGCATAGATATATAATAAACGCGTGCCCCGCGCAAGGTTTGCGCAAGTATCTTACGAGAAAACAGCACCCAGACGGTTAAAAGTGTAAGCACTTGCGGCGCACGTAGTACAAGGGAATGATAAAACTTGCTTATTTTTGCTGGCAAATGTAAACAAATTGTAAATGGAGTCTTTTTATCGTTTCCTTATTAATTACTTTTACAAGCACGCAGTTTATGAATATTACTTCAATCTCCCTGCTATCAACAGGTATCACGCTACAATCGTAATAAGGGATTATCTAGCTTCGCCTTTCCTACCAAATGATCAAAAAAACAAAGTAGTAAACAGTGCTCGGGTTTTTTTTTTTTTTTTCATTATTATTTTCTTGCCTTATCGTCAATTCAAACCAATGAAAATTCTTAATTAAGACAATTATAATTTTAATTGGACAAATCCATGAATCCACCTTCTCGTTATTTGTGAAAATTGGCATAATAAATAAACTACTCGCCCACTAGACAATAGCTAATTTAAAAAGGCAGGCAAAATCGTTAATTAATTGCCGAGTCTAGAAATAGACATTTCCATTTAATGTTTCATTTACACGACTTATTGGCAATGTAACGAAAGGCATACCTATCCGCCCCCCCTAAAGTTCGCAAATTTCATTCCGATTTTGCACATTACCTCAGCCTCCAACGATATTATCATTGGTTGAACTAGAAAAATAGTCGTGTACCATTTGATATCAGAAATATGCACTCGAGTGATAAATCACTCGGCATAGGTTTCCACTAGTCCGTCGCATTTAGCGAGCAATCGTTCAAACCTGACTATTAATTGAAGATTTTGAAAAAATAAATTGACGCCTTTTCTCGGTACTTAATCATCCTCGCTTTCACCTGCATTGTCTATTAATTGTTACTCAAATGATTTTCGGATCACGAAGATCAAGTGATTACGTGCATCTTGAAAATGAATTGTAAAGAGCTTCCAAGAGACGAGTCCTCGAAGCAACCGTCCATCCTTCAATTACATATCCCAATTAAATTATGATTATGAATTAAAACTCGCCACAATGATTTGTAAATCAATTGGCGTTATTCCTCTATTCTATTGAAATCAAATGCCCACCTCGTCTTCTCAAATCATCCATTATCCCTCGGCATCTTGGAATATTGGCAAATATTCCGGAACAATTATCGAGCGTAAGCCGCTTACTCCGTAGATCAAAGCCCACGAATACACCGAGAGATTCAGCAAATCGATCTTACATTTCTACCTCGGAACATTAAAATAGCCGCTAATTTACTTGCTAGAGTACTTGAACCACTGCTCGTCCTTTGCTTCTGCCCATCTCGTGATAACCGCGAAGCAACTTTATGGTCTCTCTGCGCGGTCCGTGCCCAGCATGTTACCTCACTTCCCATCCGACGGAAAGCTCTTCTCTCTCCAATACCCACACTAACCAACAGCTTCTGGCCAAATGATAAAATGCTATTTTTTTTATAGGTCAGGCATTTATTTATCCCTCTGGCATGGAGAGGGAGGGAGAATCATTGAGAATCAAACTCCCTCTCAAGCGAGTACAACACTGCCGATCATCCCTATTGACTGTCCTTCTCTTATTAATTATTAATGTCAACGATCACTCGGAGATCTATTGGTTAAATACAAATCTTACGAATGGCAGCAGAATTGCTCGGTGTAATAGGCGTTGAAGTTGACGTTATATAATATTCTATTAGATTTGGCTATGCACGATGGCAGAGTGAAGTTTCAATGCGGAACTTTTAACTCTTAGAATGTAAAGAAAATTAAATTTTAGCTTCGCTATGGCGAACCCTCGGCGCTGCACTAACAACGTTACAATTAACATACGCGGAAGGTTAGAGATATCACACGGCAAAGTATGTGACACGTCATTAGATTATAATGTTCGATTACTAAGTTGGAGGATAGGAGAGACTAGGTGAAGACAACGGTAGACAGCAGCTGTGAAATAATGCAAAATAATGAAATTTGTTTATAAAGCCGCCTGTGTAGACATTCTGAATTTTTAATAAAATTTTACGAGTTTTTGTTGCGTGTGCGTAATTACTGAGCAGCATCTTGCGTAATACGAGCAAGTGATTCTAATGAGCATGTGACATTGTACAGCTCACTTTATCATTCTGTTTTGGAAATAAATCCGCGTGTGTTTAAAAACTTGTCGCCCCAATGAACCTCACGAGGGAGGGGAGAAGTAGACAGTGGAAGGGGGGGAGGTAAGTTATGAAAATTTAAAGGGCAATTAATGAATAAATATTCTTAATAATAAATAAAAGGATAATCGTTAACAGATAAAGCAAAGTTTAATAGGCGTATCTTGAAATTGGTCGGACGTGAGTTTCTCCTATTAATTAGCCTTGAGCTTAATTTTCAATATTTCTTTCATCTTATAAGACTTATTGCAGCCCGAGAATAACCAATCGCTTAAATAAAAACTCGTGATGATTCTTACCTCGTATAAGAATATTTTATTCATCAAGTTCTCCCGCCTTCAGCAATAATAACCACAAACTTGAACAAACTCCCTTGCCAATGATATTATAAATATATGAAAGACAAGAAATAAAAGAATTTGATTTCTTTATAACGACACAACGAACACTGTATCACTTTTTTTTAATATATCTTCCATTTGATTACACTAATTACTCGTTGTTTTCAAGAATACTGGCCCTTAGCGACCTCCGCGGTTCTATTTACGATGGGAGAATAAATCGTTGAGTGGGGGGGGGGAAGTGTCGGCGAAGAAGGGGAAGTGTCGCCTCATTGTTTCTATGCGTTTTTTCGTTGCTTATGTCGATACGTGTCTTTTTCATTTATATCTGGCAACGTTGGGGAAGTGAGGGGAGGCGGGGGGGTGAGGTGGAGTTGACGCGACAAGTTCGAGGAATTAAAAGTCCGTTGGGAAACGTCTATAATATTCTGGAAATCTCGAGCACGTTCGATTCGATATTTTAAAGCGCTATTTCCTACGTTAGGATTATTATGAGAAAAATTGAACTGATTATTAACAGAATGAAAATTTTTATACGAATGTTCTCTTTGGCAAATTTTCCTGAAATAAATGTGTGGCGGTATTATATGATTTTTTAACAATAATATTCATTATAAATCTTGGTATTTGTATATTACAAATGATGTATATTCCTTGTACGTCTCGTTATAATTTATCGGTAGGTAAAAAAAGTACACAAATAAAGTAATCTTAATAGATAATTATCGATTGCGAGTCATGGTTAATTATTTTTTAATGAGATTTTATTCCAGAGATTTAAATTTTAATTTATAAGAGATTTGTATTCCTACGTTAAGGCTAATTATTTATTTATTGAAAATCAATAAAAATTCTAATGCTTAAAGTAAATATTATCTGGAAAATATTTTACATTCTGACTATTAAAATGGATTATCCTTTGAATAAAATCTCTGTTATTGTTCAAATATTAAAGTTTTAGCGGAAAGCCCCTTTAAAAATTATGGATTCGCGCATAGAGGAGTTATTTTATTATAGTAAGTAGATTTACATGTATCAACATAGATGTTTTAAAATTATTCTAAATAACTATTTCTACGAATACAGTTTCTTTTTTGCGGTGAAAAATAAATTCCGAATTTTTATACTAATTTGATATTAACTCAGCTCAGCTGGTATTTGTAATTTCAAATTAAAGAGAGCCGCCTTACTTTCACCTCTTAATTTCGCAGTTCAACTCATTCTCCATAATTTCTCTCGACTTTATTATTAAATTTCTTTATTCCAAGATAAATATTTAATTGAAGAAAAAAGTCAAACACCTTTTACAATTGTGTACGTATAACGTAGCTTTTTTTTTTTGAATCTATCAACAGAAAAGCAGTTACCTGTAACAAATTTAAAGATAAAATGTAAGGGCTGCTTTGAAAATTTCGGCATTGAACGAGAAAATAATGACCAATGAATGTTATCCAGTGCAAGAAGTCTGTTCCACTTTCATAAAAGTTTAAGCACTTTTATTCTCAATCCACGTTAAAAGCCTATGCCAAAGTTACATTGAAAGCCCACGTTAAAATTAAATAAATATTAATTCATGCATTTTACACGCTCCCAAAGCCAAAAAATTCCTCAAAACCAAATATCAATAGGAATTCTAAAAACCATGATCTTAACAACCCACCAAATTTAAGATGCCGTGATATATTTGATAAGAATGATAATGCACCTCCACTCCCTACACGAGCCCACACTTTCGCATCATAATAACTTTGCCTTCTGTTTACTTCCACCAGGTGCAAGGTGCTTAAAGAACGTCAGGTTAGAAGTAATTCCAGAAGCGGTTGAACACGGACACGAAGCAACTCTGCAATGTTACTATGATCTCGAGCAAGCGCCCCTTTATTCTCTCAAGTGGTATCGCGGAAGTTTCGAATTCTACAGATATTCACCCAATGAAAATCCCGCGACGAAAATCTTCAATTTCTCATGGATCGAGGTCGATGTGAGTATAAAAATTGATTATTCGCTTACGTTATGCTTAATCATTAATAATAAACTATTTGTATGGGGTGAAATTTATTTTACAAGCAACGGTCCTCATAATAGGTGGTTATTTACTATATAGGCGGGATAATACAAATTATTTGTAAATAAATTAACGGGACGGAGCAACTAATGGCTGCTCGATTTTAAGTATAACTTTTAATTGGTATTTGGTCGATAGGAGCGTTACGATTTATCATGATTAAATGGGGAGAAGAAAATTCCCTTTCTTTTCCTGTGACAATATTTGTACAACAACTTGGACGGTTAATATGGGATTCGATGGGGATTAAAGCTAAAATTTGTCTCAATTTTTTTCGCTCAAGTCATATGTAAGGCTATACAAAATTGAAGTATAAGAATGAAAAATCTTCATACGCCTATACATATTGATCACATTTACCCGCTTTCTCTTTATAATTTGCATATGAAACAGTTGGAATGCCACTGTCTATTTATGATTAGCAAGACAAATGTAGGCTCGCGCAATAACCGCAGGTTTATCGAAGATATGTTTGTCATGTTATTTCATGAGGTTGAATGTCGCGTTTATCGTCAACTCCACGCTCTGCTGCAACATAATGATAAACACCTCCGACATATGTACTTTTCTTTTTCAAATCAGTCCTTCAAAATAAAAAACCAATATATTATAACTGTATTATATTACAGAAATATTTCAATAATAATGCTCGATAATTTGGACTTCGATTTGGAGTTTCGAGAGCATTATTAGCATATATTCTATAATAATTGCTAATGAAATTGCCGCAAATATGACGCTGGAAATCTGAAAAATTAGCAATAAATAATAATAGAAACGCTAATTGGTTCATAAATGTATGCAATCTTTATTAAATCCTGCGGATTAAAGCTTTGGCTCCTATTAATTTATAAATATATATATATATATATAAATCAAATTTGACTCTAATTAATTGTAAAATTCTTTGTTAAAAGAATACGAGCATATCATGTTGTGTTTTTTACGTCAAACGCTCTATTGATTGGTAAATAATTACAATGCCTCAATCCTAATTACCATCTAATTTGAGCCAAATACGATATGTAATATGATGCATGTTAATATAAAATTAGATATACAATTTGACAGTGCATAATATGATATTCCAAGTTATTAGTGATGTGCATTACAAAAGTCAACCTTAATAACATAATAAAGATTATTAGCTTATCTTATTCGATTGAGCACGTAGTTGTTTGAATTTATTTAAAAATTCGCGATTAGGTCTTAATTTCAGTGTAAGAATTTAATTTCGCCATTTAATTTACATGATGAAAGACCGCATGCACTATAGTGAATTTTCGATAATTTTTGCATTTTTAATTTCAAATTGTTCGAAATTCATTTCAAAATCTAAATTTGATTTCAATATATATATGCTAAGCTACAGCTTGGGTAATTATAAAAATAATGCCAGAAAAATATTTAAAAAGAAATTTTGTCCCCGTCATTTTTAACTATAAATAGAATTTTTTCATTTTGTACTACATTGTCAAAAAAAAAACATGATAAATTAGATTAACAGTTTAGACAATTAATCAACGGAATATCATTGCCAGCGTTAATGCTTAACATATGCGAAGACTACCAAAATAATATTATACCGATGAATTATTATTCGTACATCGCATTAATATCTAATATGCGTATGATGGAAGAAAATTCATTAAATAAGAATATGGATTTCCGCCTAATATTCACTCGTTTCTATATTTTTATTTAGCCAAATAATTCCAATGAGAGTCAAGTGGCAATACAGAACGTGGATTTTCCTCTAAGTGGAAATTTTAGTTGCGAGGTAACTACGGATGCGCCAACTTTTTTAACAGCGAGCAGCTCGAAAACTCTCACTGTTGTCTGTAAGTGTATATATAACATTTTTCTTACATTATTATTATCGTTCGTCCATTCGTTCAATTAAACTCACTTGGCAAGAAATTGATGTGCATAAGCGAAAATATGTATTTGCTCGAGATTTATTTCAACTAATTTTCCGAATAATAAACGCTTATTTTTCTTCCACCCCCCCCCTACCTTTGTATCAATCCTGACGATAAAATAGCAAGTGTATGTGGTTGTGTTTGTATAAGGACGGCGATATGAATTTCATATTCAAAAGTAATAGAAAACAATCTGCGAATAAACAAGGCTGTGCAGGCTTCCTTGCGCCATTCGAGTGATACGAGACCCAACAGACAGGGAAACTTTCCCCAAGGTATCTTTTCCAATGAAATTTGCTTCGGAGTTTTCTTAAGATTCCCTACAAAAACACATTGGCAATGATTTAAAACTTTAACCGTACAAAAGCAAAGAATTCTATTCGCCGCGCATTTTCTCCTTTATTCGCGAAAATATTTGCGGGGGAGCCAGTGCACTGTCCTCGCGTTTCATAATTCATAAGTTGGGAGATTCCCGTTGTGTAATTTTGGTAAATTCGAAGCCCCCTAGAGTCCCAAATTGCTAAACGGCTTCGAGGGCGATGCCGATGGCGATGCCGACGATGAAATAACGGGATACGAGAAAAAATATCTCGAACCAGCGATAGGCGACTGCTCGTGAAAATATTCCCAAATCAGATGAGATTTGAGAATTTCAGAGGCGTGCATTTATCCTCACGGCTCATGATATCAAAAGCATCGAGGCAAAGATTTCGAGTATCCCATTTTCCACCCTCTGCCCCCCCCCCCCATATTCCTCAATTTCACTTTCATTTTTTCCATGACCCCCTCACTCTCGCCAACTCCCCCCATTAAATCACCCCGTCGGCGTGAAAATTGGATAAGGCCCCACGGCAAACTGGAAAATGATGTAATTATTAAGAGCTCGGGAGGCCAAACGTCAAGTCCGCGTGCTCTCACGGGTACTTCACCCCTCCAATTATGATGTTTCAGCGGTGCCGAAAAGTAAGCCTGTTATCATATCGGAGCGTGGACGCTACGAGCCCGGGGAGACTCTAAAAGCAAATTGCAGCACGCCATCTTCGAAGCCACCGGCGAGACTCTCCTTCACGCTGAACGACGTCCAGGTCAGTGCAAACGTCCTCCACTAATTACTTGTCCGTTGGAGGAATCTTGGCTTTGGTGGTGCCGGTGATGGATGGATTACTCTTTACGGCGATCCAACCAATGTCCACGAGGCTTGCAATATTCTCGTCAGCGAGCCGTGAAACGAGGCGCGCGACTTTTATACAAATAGCGAGCATTTCGCAAAATTTGCCAAAGACACTTCATTAAATTGCCCGTAATAGTGGGCATCTTGAGCTCGAAGCTGGCCAATAAAAGTAACTGTTGGCGGCCCGTTGCTAATCGTGCGAGTCCGCGATGATAATGGACGGCCTTGGCTCGGGGGGCCGAGGTTGAAACAACAGTGGCGATGTCGTGAGGCTTCTCGTGTAAATTGCCGAGGGCGTCGCGCGTGGGTGTGCTGGTGAGTAAATGAACGGATAAGGATAATAGAGCGCGGGGGAGGCTTTGCTCGTGTGTTGGGGAATAACAGGCGAGGCTGTCTTGGTGGCGGCGGGGTGGGGTGGGGCACTGTTTACTCATAACGAGCGAGAAATAAGGCAAATAAGAGTTAGGAGCCGTCGATGGGCGCTGCTGGGCTACTAATTTCGCATTTATCTACGTCCGAGTTGGGGAATTTCTTTCTGAGCGGGGAATATTTGCCGGGAGGTCCCTTGTTTTTCTTGCTCCGAGGCTCCCCCTCCCCCACACTCTGTACACCGGCGTATATGCGTGCAGAGCGGTTATTGGAACATGTGTAGTTTATTTCAAGGTTCCTTCGATTTATGAGGGCTGTTTGAGCAAGAGCCTTGGAAAAAAATTGGAAAAAGTATATAAATCGACTGCTGCGGATTATTGCGCGGGCAGTGTAATTGAATGTGTGTATCTCGGAGAAGAGAGTTTAAAAAATAAATATTTCATAAATGATGGAGTGATAGTGGTAGTTTTGTAGGGAGTTTGGCGATTACAATTCCGTTACATGTGGAGGGGCTATTTGCTTGGACCGGCATTTAAAAGTGCTCGTTGTAAATTATACACTGTATACCCGAATCTGATGTGCCCGTAAGCGGCAAATGATAATTATTTGCCCGGCTCGAAGACAATATTTAATCAGTGCATCATAATACAAACGTTATTTATATTCATTTGACGCTTCGAGCTAAAAGCCTTTTTAATATTTATTAGAATTGGAATGAAAATTTTAATATCTATTTATAAATTATGGCAATTCTACTCGCGTGTGCGATGAGAATATTATCCTCTGTGTGCTCGTGCACGTACGTACGTACGTAACTATAAATTTGTAATCGTATACTTTTATTTATTTTTTTTTTTCAGTAATAACCACGTCGATAGAAATATTATTTGTGTTCCATCCATTTGAAAATTGCAATGAAGAAAATCCCTCCATTATCACATTATCATGTCATGTACGCATACAAATGTACGTATATAAATGTGCGTATGTATACATATGTGTGTGTGCGTGTGCGTGCGTGAAATTAGTAATGGGCAAAGGGTTAATGTGGATCGTAATTTTGTTTGGAAAAAATAAAATTTTTAACATCAAGAGCCACCAAGGGACCTGGGCCATAAAAGTCTTATTCCGATATTATCGCTCGTCGCGTCCAAAGTTTTTGTAATTGGCAATAAATGGCCAAACTACGGTAAAATACCCAGCTTTCAGCAAACAGCTTAAATACATTAATAATGGCATCAAATGAAAATTCGCCATCCCTCTGGATGGAAAAAATTCTTTTATGAAATTTTTTGCAATACCATTCGGGTGGTGGAGGTGGG
Organism: Ceratosolen corneri; assembly: GCA_030522565.1. Taxonomy (NCBI): domain Eukaryota; kingdom Metazoa; phylum Arthropoda; class Insecta; order Hymenoptera; family Agaonidae; genus Ceratosolen; species Ceratosolen corneri. The sequence goes on from JAPYYT010000462.1 coordinate 20,018, forward strand.
GGGACGACGCCATTTCGCCATATATGGCAGCGGAGGCGTAGAAGCGTAATTAGTCTCGTGAGTACGCTAATGGTACGGGGCCGAGCTCGCACAACGACTTTGCGCGCGATGTTTTACGACAAAACTGCGTACACCAGCGATAGACCGTATAAATCTAGTTAGCATGAAGATATCCACAGCATGTTTTACAGTTACATCGCATAAGATGAGAGGGATTTTTTTTTTGTTTTGTTTTTGTTTTTTTTGTCGCCCATCAGCTGGAGTGTCTCATTAGGTGTGGAATAAGTTTCATTTAATAATATTTATGCGTCTGTAGTAGCTACTCTCTCCTCGAACGAGGCACCTCGATATATTTCATTTAATACACTCGACAGATTGAAAGTGTCCTCAAGTACATTTCGCTAATGGAACGGACGTTGTTTTAATAGTGGCTTATGAATTTTCGGGAGGACAATCGAGTTAGTTTGCTTTATTGTTTACGGCGGATGATAAATTCGTTGCCCGAATAAAAACATAATTCATATTAGCGGGAGTTGGCTCGGCTATTATCGCAGCAGGGACGACTCTGTTTAATAAACTCGTGGAAAATATCTTTGTTGGGGCTGGAAAAGCAAGAGGGCTTTCAAGCCATAACAGGCGAGCGCCGTAGAGACGATTTGTTTTTGATATTTCTGTGTCGGCGTGCATCAAAAGGTTATATATTCTCGACAATAGCTTTATAAGATTTCACGAGGAATCAAGTTAGCTGCTCGTTGAATTTACGATGGGAGGAGAGTGCGCATGCGCGCGCGCGCGCGCGCGTGCTCCCTCGTGCGCCACCGAATGCGCTCACTAATACTTTGGCGCAATGTTGGTACGAGCTCCCGTAGAGTATGAAAATTAGTAAGACGCGTACACGCTAACTGCAGCGTTACGTGCAGCCCGATTTTTTTGCTACGGCAATTAATGGCTTTCGACGTAAGGGAATTAGGCGACCTTTTAACTTTATTTGTCCGCAGGCTGGGCGATTTAATTGCATCATGCGTTGATGTGTTGTTTTTTGAGAAATTCAACTCACATTGAGGATTCTAGTGGTGCGTCATGTCTAATAAAATTGTCAAATTCAAGGCCTCTTTAGCTTTTCCAACCACTTGGCATTGCTTTATTGATTTGCAAATAAACAATTATATTTGTCAAGCAAGCATATACATTTTTGTACGAGATACATGTGCTGGCCTGGTAATCGAATTGCATAGTTGTTTTACAGAACTTCCGTTGCAAGTAGAAAGTTACAGTAGCATCTGGTAAGCTTAAAATCGTTAAGATGTTATATAACTTTAGATTAGTCAATATTAGATTATTGTCATAAGTTTGAAATAATTTGGCGAAATATTTTTAAGTTCCAATAGTTTTCCACTCTGATTAACTGCAAAGCTATTATTACGTAGCAATTGCGATTAAGTGCGCGATATCAAGTTGCAAATCCAATTAACTGCAAATCCTCATTACTTTGCTTATAGATATTTCTTCGTGAACCCGATGATTTTAGCGTCACAGCACACCCACCCACCCACACACACGGCACAATAATTTTTCACCTATTTTACAACGCGACAAATATCCCAATCACCACGTTGGACTGCTCAATGTCTTTAATTACAATAATAGCGACCGAGCAGCTATTTCGTCAACTTGAAGTGCACAAAAAGAGCGAGAGGTCCGCGTAGATTGGATGATTTATTTGAGTTTTTTCCTCTCCATAATAGAAAATCGCATCTATATATACATATATATGGATATATATATGTGTGTACATTCAATCAAGGAAAAATTTATTAAAAATTTGAAAATTTCTGTAAGTAGCGAAAATGCTAATATATAACACTTTCTCTAAGCTCCAATCTCTTCCTCCAACTAAATCTCATGTATGACGATAGGAGGCAAAAAATTAGATGGGGCGCAGGTGCAGTGCGAGAAGAGTGTAAAAACCTTATTGGCTCGTAACCGCTGCATCGCTCAAGTGGAAAAAAAAAAATTGTAGCGCCTCACTCGCCGCCTCTTCCCCATGAAATATAAAGATATTACGGCCAAACTCCATGAATGCAGCCGCTTATTTTCCAAAACTATTATTATTCCATTGTTATTATTATGAGGCGAAACATTGGGACAAAGTTAGTTGGCGCGGAGGATTTAGGCGATCCATCTTCCCTGCACAATAGCTCAAAATTTAATTGCGCAATTGTGCTTCCCCGTGAGCACACACACGCACACGCGCGCACTGCCTGTCAATGTAGTCTAAATTTAATTTAGATTTTACATGTTCGGCGCTGCATGTCGAATTTTCAGCATATAAAACTTCACGGTACATCGTTCGCGTAAAATCAGTATCCTGTAAAGTAGTAGTTGTAAAACATGCCTCATCAGCGGCCCAGCCGAAACGCACAGGAGAGCTCCTCCCCCTCCCCCCTTTCCCCCCTCCCCCAATACTTTAAATCAGATGCAACATTTTGCAATTACGTGGGCGGAATATAATGCGCCGAGTAAGGGCATAAAATATGTATTATTATATTAGAAAATTGTGAATGGGACATTGTTTTCGTAGCTGCTGGATGTGTATAATAATGAAATGCATCGGCTTTTGAAGGATCCATATAATCCAATGCAGATTAAAGCTGCAGCTATCTCGTGCCTGCAGGTGCGGCATAACAGAAATTGAAGTGGCGAAACAACATAAAAGAAAATGAGTGGGAGAAGAAAGGAGATCTTGTTAAAGTTGCATGTAAAAGATAATTTACCGACTGGATTGATATTTGTGCGCGATTTGGTAAGTGTGGTATGGCTTTGCTGATGGCAATTCTGTTTGGTTGGGAGGATATTAAGAGGGAGGCGCACTTTGGGCAAAGCCAATTACTTTAATTAAACAAACGTATAAATTTTTTAATTTATAACAAAATGCTTCTTTTATACAAATTTATGCCGCGCGCATAAATTTGCCTCTTTACTTATTAATTGTGCCCGGGGAAATTCCCTTATAAACAGTCTGAAATAATATATTTTCGTCATAATTCCCTTCCATAATAAATGCGGGCAAATTAGATTTAGTTTAAAAATTGTTGGACTTATATATGTGTTAAAAGTAATACTATTGTGTAACGCATTTTCACATCTATGGGGGCAAAATTTAATTGTGCAATTTGTGTAAAAAAAAAACTTAATTTGCCTACGAAATATCGTATAATTAATTAGATGAAGAAATACTTTAATAAGCCTTCTTTGTTCCCAACATTTCCCCCCCCCCAATGACATCATTTTTACATTTAATCGAAAATTAATTTTATCTTCTTGAAGATAGCATTTCATTTTATCATAATTTTAACAAGAATTTTTTTTCACCCCACAATATCGTTCCTACATCCATTATCTATTATACACATACGTCTGCTACCGCTGCTGTCAATGTGTGTGTGCGCGCGCTGGTGTCCGTTTATTTATTTATATATATATAGAGAGAGAGGCTTCGAGCTTTATTAAACTTTTCAATAACAAAGGGTTTAAGAAAATTTCATTTTTATACAATAAATTTTGAAAAATACAAAATGCTTATATATGTATATATATATGTGTATATATCGCTTTTATGAATACAAACTGAATTCTTTATAAAAGGTTTAATTGAATATAAATTTGCTTTCTTACTGTCGTGAAATTTTAATATTTTAAAACTTAATCAGAGCCGAGCGCTAAACTCTGATTAAAATTTATACATAATTTATTTACACAGAATGGACTAGTTAATCGCCGAAAAGCTAATAAATTAACAATATGATAAATTTTAATTTTCTTAAACCGTGAGTAAATATTGATTTGAAAATGCCCAATTGAAAATACATTTCCTACAAACATTTATGCTAAACATTAACCCTTTAAGGCTAAGCATTCCCACCACTCGAAACCTTAAAAAGCCGCATGGAAAAACTGGGGGTGCAATTGAATGCATTAGCATGAAAAAGAAAGGATAATACATCAAATTATCATAATTTCGAATTCATTTAAAATTCCGGGGCAAAAAGAATGTGGCTTTGAATTGCAGAAATGGAAATGTTGATTCCAATTGAGGCGGCGTTACAGCAATTTGACGCCCCCCCCCCCCCGATAATTCATCGCAATAACGGCCCAATTAAATTTTGTCTACAGCCTGTCACGCAGCATCGGATATCTTTCACCTTTAAGGACATTCGGCATACACCTGTAACAATGAAATAAGGAGAGAGAGAGAGAGAGAGAGATGTTGTAGCGAGTGAACCACATTCGCTCCGCCAGCTTCGTACTCCGTTCATTAAGTCACGAAATGGTCGCGCAGCCTCTCTCTCTCTATAGAGTCCAGCCATGTAGACGTGGGTACACGACAAGTCGTTTGTTCTGTCCTGAAACTCGAGATGTCTTCCTGGAATAACATGGCGCTGCTCGGCAATAAAGTTATCGTCAACTTGTGACGCAGCAAAATATTCATCCCGCAATACCTTCGCCATTACGATGGCTAACGCATCACCGACACTGCCTCCGCAGACATCTCGTTTCATGAGCCACTGTGGCCACTACTCTAATTTATTACATCTTTCGCTCTCTCTGTTTTAACTCGGTTACCTCATTTTCTGCCGTATCTGATTTGGAATGGGGTGAGAGGTACGCGAGCCGTGTAATTTCACTTTAATCTCAAAGGGAGGCGAGAATGAGGGCAAATTTGATGATACGTTGGGCGTGTAAATGGAAGGCAAGCTCTTCTTTAAAAATATTGAGTGCGTGTGAGAATGCTTATTGGATTATCCAGCGAGCGATTGTTTTGATTTTGCAGAGCACTGCTTACACGAGCCATTAATCTTATGGTTTTTCTTATATTTTCCAGTAGCATTTGATCCACGCAATGAACGCCACGCACATTTTCTTTAATGGGTCAATGTTATCTAGCAATCATTTGTCTCCCGTATTATTTCTGCTTTTTTCCAAGATAATCACAACACGTTGCTTACATTTTTAAATTTACCTCCACAAACTAACAAAATACTCATTATAATATCATAATATTACTTTACGCTCAATTGACTCTATCTACCTCTCTCTCTCTCTCTCTCTCTCTGTCCCTGTCTTCCTACCTATACCCGTGTGTGTGTGTGTGTGTGTGTGTGTGTGTGTGTGTGTGTGTGTGTGTGTGTGTGTGTGATCATCAATCCTAATGATTTATTTCACTTGAACTCACCACCTACTCTACTACATTCTGGAATTTAACCGAAAATAAAAACAAAACGTAACATGTACCATACTTTATACATATCTTATTGTTTCTACTTGTACTTTTCGCGGCAACATTCGATAATATTGAAGCCAAATAATATAATAAAAAGGGGATTAGTTTGTGATTAATATTGTCTTGTTAAGCAAGCACACGAGAATCCGATAATTAAACTAATGACCACTTTCCAGCATCAATTGACAAGAATTGTTATAAATAATTCCGTCGTTCGTTATACGATTGTCAACGTAAAATGCTCATTTCAATTATAACATCCGATCGTACCTTAGGCCCTTCAAAAAATCTGTCCACGTTACACGAATGATAATTTGAGGATCGATAATGTGCGATATTTCGTCCGCGCGAGGATTTCATTATATTCCACCTTTGTCTCATTATTAAAATGTTAATGCTACAGCTAATGAAAATCCCTCGTTTACTCACGGCCGCACAGCCACTGCACGCGCGCATAATTAAATGGCTGCATTTAAGTAGCACATTAGCAAAGAATTTGTTATTAAATTCAATCACTTTGTAAATGAAATTTGGACAAGGAAATGCTAATGAATGCTCCATAACTGTAATGACAACACATAGTATGATCAAAGCAAATCGGCATAATGTAGGTCACATATTCAGCGTGCGCCACGATTTTCTGCCAAACAGCCGTGCCTATAGAATCTGGGTGACAGTGATTCGAGTGGAGATGCTCCTCTCGATTATTCCGCACTGAGATTACTCTTAGCTAATACACGCATTCACCTCTAAATGCTTATGCGGGTGCGCGGCAAGGTACATACGAATTTCATATTCTTTTCATCCCAAAGCTCTGACGCGAAAAAACCTTATCGACGCCCAAAAAACAGCTGTCACTTGCATATACACACGCATACGTACACGTGTGTACACACACACACACATATATATACATGTATATACATGTATATGTCGGCGCGCTTTATTATGTTCAGCTTTATCGAGTGAGAGTGGAATCGGGCGATGCTTAGGCTTGAAAATTAATATTAACGCGAAACTTAATCATTGTAATTAATAAAGCTGCTACATGCGATTGGACGATAAATTGCTTTTTTCCGCCACTATTCGTATTAATGAGCAAATTGTCAATAAGATTGCAAGCCCGTGTTCAGGCTGGAAAATAAGCTATCGGAATGCAACGTCAAAGTTCTTAAAGTTCTCCGAGTGAAAAGTTTACGAGGATTTCACTGTAAGGTTATAATAATACAGATACAGCGTGAACCTTAATTATGTCGTATAACATTGGGACAATGAAATTTGACAAAAGGAATGAGAATCTATGAAGCAAGCACATCGATAACGAAATAACTGAATTGATGCATAGACGTCGTGACTTATATAGCATAAACATCTAATAATAATAAAGTTTTAATTACGCAATGAACGATCAGTAAATGCCGTTCCCGGTGCCAATGACTCGTCTCAGTACTTTGTTTTAAATACAAATAAATCCATTGTTCGTTATTGCAAGGAAGAGGGCGGAAGAGACAGATAGCGCGGCGCATATTTAGCTTAATGTCTACTTCCCTATTTCCTTTACGTTTACAGTGCTGCATTACCACCACCACCACCATCACCACCACCACCACCACCACCACCACCACTACCATCACCTCCAACACCACCACCAACCACCACCACCACTATAACCCCTCCCAAATCCCCCTGCCCCGTCGTCCCAACGTACGGCCCAACCCCCCTATAATCTGCCTCCGCCGCCACTCTATATCCGTCCTCCTCTGTCTCTAAAAGCATCGCGCGCCATCACGAGGCACTTGACCGATCTATATCTACGCTATCGGTTCTGGTTTTCTTTAAGTACATCCCATTCGTAGCCTCTGTCAACGCGAGATGCCAAGTCGATGCGACAAAGTGCCTCTTCCCGGCACTCTCCCATGCAACGTGCAACGAGCCATAACAGGACTACTTACGTCCAACCGAATTTCATTTTAAGTTAGTGTCGCGTAGGTGTTGGCCTTTCCTCTTCCCCCCGCCCCCCCAACCGCCCCCAACCGCCCCAACCGCCCCCGACCCCGCGCTCCCTCCTACCTCCTTCTCTCCCTTTCTCCATTTCACCGCTCTACTCCCGTTCTTTATAAACTCGTTAAATTTTTTAAAAGCACTCGGAGAATTTCACGGAAATTCCTTCTTACATCAGTTGCAAACTTTAATCAAAATAATTAACGATTAAACTTCCTTACAACTTCTTTCGCTGCAATTCGTAAAATATTGAACAATGTCGTGAATTACTGCGTTACATTATTGTCTCGCGTCCATTGAGAATTATTAAACAATAATTTATTTGTCCATCTATAGTGGGCGCTCGGCGGGGAGTGGTGGGGGGTGGGGGGTGGGGAGGAAATGCCGTGGAGATGTGCTGAAGGCAGCTGTCGACAATTTATGCCGCGACGGCGTGATATTTGGCTCGAAATTCTGACGGCAAGCGTAATATTTAGAGCTTTTAAGTGAAATTAAAATAAGCAAAGGTCCTGCTATTTAATAAATATTTATGCTGCCGAATGAGAATGCGGACCACGGTAAATATTTATGATCGGAGGGGGGCAGGCTCCCGGGCATTTAGAGAACCAAGTCGATGCCCCGGCCCCGATACACTGGCAAGTAATTTACAATTGTCTTTTTCAATTCCATGTAAGAGACAGAGAAGAATAATGATAGTAAGCTTTTACGGTAAGAGTGCCGGGCGTTATAAGTAGAATAATGGCTCGGGAGCATGAGGTATGCTCGCTAGTGGCAATCATTCTGTAGTGGATTGCCTATTTCGGTTTAATCGAAGGTAATATTAATTTAAAAATCACGGCCTCCATTGCTAATATATCGACGGCGGATATCGCGACAAATTTAGAATAGATGATGTATCGATAACGAATAAAAATGCCGGCCGGTCATTAATTACGTGGTATTGGATAAAATGCCGAAACGCGCCAATAGCTGACGCTAATTCGGAGCCAATTTAATTTGATTTGGATTGTATATTTAAAAAATTAATTGCCCAATTTGATTGCTTACTTTACGGGGTGATAGAATTTTTCAACATTACGGCCTATACATATACATGATATCTATGATTATTGTGGGAGAGGAGGTTGTCGTTTGGACGGTTATTGTAAAAAATTGAAACATTGATGTTCATTTAAAATATAAATCAGCTAATGTGAAATGTATTTTATTTGAAAATAACTTTTTCAAAAAATCTAATTTCTCTACATTCAATAGTTTACAATGTTGAAATAAAATTACAATTTCCATTAAAGCTGACAACAAAAACATTGTTGGTGGTGATTTTTTTTTATTATTATTCTACTAAAAAATACATTTTATTGGCATAAACAATGACCTCTTTGTGATTACTTTTCATAAATATAAATAATGGATAGATGTAGGGTTATTAGTTTTAATGGAATGCAAGCAATACGCGTGCGTATATTTATTTATTTATTTCATTCGGTGAATATTATTTTAATGTACGAATAATCAGCAACAATATTAATTTCTTTATTCTCTTCGGCGCTTCACATTGAGCGCGGATAACGATAAATTTTTCTCATTACAATTTAGCATTTGAAACATTTTGTGACGAGATAAACTAACGCAAAATACTTGCATGTAATAATTCTCCCGTTTGTGAAACGGAAGTGCCCTCGTAAAAAAATGGTTAACGAACGTGAGGACTAATTAAAATGCAAAAAAACAGAAATACCTCCATCTCGTTCGCTCCCTCCCTCTCTCTATTTATTTCAAGCGCGCGCACACGAACGAACGCACCCGCGCACGCGCACGCACACACAATACGTACACACACACATACTTCACGTTCTCCCGCTCATTTCACACTTACATTCTTCCTCCCGCCCCGTTTGCAGCTTTTTCTTCCTCCACCCTTTGCCTATTCTTCCTCCCTTTCGATCTCTCTTCTTTGCTCTCGGCAGTGTTGGATTACGATTACCACGAGCAGATAGTGAAAAAAGCATCCTTTTAGCGGTACAAGTAAGCGAGAGGTGAGTCTGAAAGGAAACGAGGGGATCGAACCTTAATTAAATTTAAAAAATGCGTCTGTCTGTAGAAAATGCCATTGCAATGCAATTAAAGTACTTTGTTGGCAAGGACCGTATACTCTTTTTCAATTTCATTCAACAAAAATGTCGTGCGATGAAAGAAACGCACGAGCGATTGTGTACGTCGATGCAACTTCGCTAAATACATCTACATGTATATACATCTGCACACATACACATCTACATCTACATATACATACGTATATATAAATATATATATGTATATGTATGTATGTATAGAAGCGTATAGATGAGCGTTGAGAAAGTAATGATTTTCGGGGGAGCGAATGGAAAGTAAGGGTAAGAGGTGTAAGCTTCTTTCTCTCGCGTATATCTCGAGTATAAAACTCGACTGCGAGGGAGATAAAAAATGGCGCTTAAGCGATATTGGCATGACCAATGACGCGGAATTCCTCGGCATATCAAGGAAACGGAGTGTTAGCGGATTCGCCATTTTCTCGCGTATACGAGTAACTCACAACTTATCGTTTTTATCATTCTTAACCCATGACAGAGCCTATACGTGGGAGAGGAAAATCAGGAAAATATTATGTTGTTTAAAATTGACACTCGTAAGAGCCTTTTTACCGCAGCAGTCTACCAATAGAATATACATTTACTGCGCATTTATTACATACTAAAAGCAATCAAGCAAAAGCGGAAAGTAATCTTTATACTCTGCCTCCTCGGAATTTGTGTAATGAAGTATTTACTTACTCACTTTTATTATCAATAAAGCATCTATAGAGCGGCATATAAAAGGCGAATGGAAGCCCTTTCACGAGAGACTAGTTGGCGCAAATCAATTTTATCATTGTTATTCGTGGAATAAGGGACGTAGCGTGCAACGTCAAAGCCCTACGAAATGTCGTAAAATTGTCGCTCGATTATCATTTTTAATTTTCTATTTGTATTTGAGAGAGATAGAGAGAGAGAGGGAAGTTGCACGATCGACGTGCACGAAACTCGCTCGTTTATTGCATCCAACTACTTTCAATATTGACACTTTTGACTCTCGGTGCCCAATAATAGCCGGGCGAGCACGCGACAAACAAATTACCTTCGTCGGCCGAAGCCTAATAATAATTACGCCCAATAATTGCTGCTCAATGCGTCGAAAGAGGCTCGCGCCAACGTAAACGTAAACGGAAAATTCATTTATTAAAGAAGATGGCGCTTATAAGCTCGCATCTGAGTACTGGACGAGTGACAATTCAGAGAGAAACGAGTCATAATGCGCGCACACACACTTGGCATAAGTCCACGTTCGAAATGAATTCCCGTAGCCGTAGGTGTGTCCATTCGTCAAAGAGAAACTAGTTGTACAGCACGATACACAGTGGCCGGGTGGAGCGGGGGAGGAGGAGAGGGCGGGAGGTTTATCGCTTCGACAATGAAAATTGATCCCGGGTAATCTGAGCGCGAGTCGAGCGATCCTTTCCCTCCCCCGCCTTCCGCAATCAGTCTGCCTCATAGGGGACATCGTCGAGTCGGCCGAGCGATCGGCTCTCTGTAAAAAAACTTAATCGCCAGTATTTTGCAGGCAGAGGTTGGAAAAGGTGGGCAGGATGTAGCGAGGCTGAAATTGCTGCCGAGTTCCAGGGCGGCGGCGAGTAGTCCTATTAATTTCCCGACTAACCCGGCGAATGACCCACGCACTGGATAAAGGAATACAATTTCCTAATTGGCGAGAGCTGCAAATTGGCCGAATAAGAATAATCCTAATTAATACTATCGGCCCAATTATTTACTCATTAGATTTCAATAATAATAAATGTCGGCGGATGTGCTCGATTAGAAATTGCCCAACGAATATTTCACTGGCTTCTCTCACGGCCGATTATCTCATGCTCTTCCTCTGGGCAATCCTTTGGGAAAATAAAAGGCATGGGGGGGGGGATTGGAGGCTAATGGGAGGCTTATTTAGGTAGCCTTATCATCTATCGATGTGTAGTCGGATGTGTTGGGCATGTGTTGGGCATTATTTCATAATAAGGCCAATGTAGGGAGTGGGTTGTTGTCTTAAGGAAGCCAGGCTTCTTCTCAAATACGTGGGATGATTGATGAAATGAAATGAGGATTACAAGGGCGGTTAATAAATTTGCATTAAACGGCGCTTGTTGCCGAGTGCATTTAGTAATGCTTAAATAATGTGCGCATATGAATCTTAATCATTGGTTGGTGAAAGCAATTAATGCAGACAAATTGCCAGTCCCAATTAAAGGCGCAGCGTCGCGGCACAGAAGAAACCCTAATGCGCGCGCGCGTGTGCGCGTAATGTGCGGAATAATCTCGTTGTTCTCGTAAGAGACTCGCGCCGAGACACTTTGAATCCTTGCAAATCAAGTCCATGGAAAGTCGAGTCTTTTCTCCTCGAGGAGCAACCCGACCCAATCCGACAGTTACATTCTATTTGAATTGCAGTTTGACTCGCAGCACAGGAAAGGCGAAGGGGAGTGGGGCTGCGGATCGCACTATATGGATATAAACATCGGGGCGGGTGGGGGGTGGGGGGGAATGCATCCGCATCGAGCCCTGTGTTTCCGGTTCGACTCCATAATTTATTGCAATGCACTGTGCTATAACAGTCCCTGGCAATGTAAGCGAGGCAGCGCCGACGAAAATACTTCGTGACGTATCGGAAAACATATTTACTCAAATAAATCTCACTGGTCCTATTTGCACGCACACGCGCATGCATATGTGCGCCCCATAAACAAACAAGCGTGCACAAACCACTACTGAAATATATGTGTGATTATAGATAGGCCAAGTACTAACGAGATGTGGGAGCACTCGCTTTGCAGCAAGTCGCTCAAGTAAACTTGAGGAGCTGATTGATCTTATTGGAAAAATATACGAGAAAAATGTTAAATAACGGATAATTCTTCCATTACGTGTCCTGCGCAATGCAATATTTCAAGTGGCTTCTAAATATCCTTATAGCTTATAGCTGTTTGCACATTATGAATTCCTTAATTGATTAATTTGGACGTGTCGTACGCTTGGATGGGAAAGAAAAAAGATTTTTCTCTTTGAATTGTCTTGCACTGGCGTTTCTTTGGAGAGAGCCAAGACTTTGCGCGCAGACTCGCTACGCGTCATCGTGGCAATTAGCGCTTAAATTAGTGCTTACGCGTCTATTTAATTTTAATAAAATAAACGGCAAATTCGGGGATTATTAATTTTCTTTGCTTGATTTATTGGGCCAGGTTATTTGGAAATGCTTGACTGACGGTTTCGCGAGGGAGAGCAGTCATTTCAAATGCGAACGGAAAAGGGGGCGGGGGAGGGGGGAGTGGGAGGGGGAGGGGAAAGTCGTTAACTAAACACTTAATGGCAAGAGTTGCAAAGTATGCCGTACTGCGCTGCGTAAAAACACGTTTAATTTATGGAAGTCAAAATTTGACAACAAAAATTTGTCTGCCAGTTGAAAGGCAACGGCAATTACAGTCATATTCTCACATAAGTAAGAATCTTGATGGATCGCCGCTTATTACGCTTACGCTTCCCATTCGCCGTTTAATTCTTGCCGAACTCTACCATTCCTCGAGCTAACAGTGAAGAATTTTCTCGAGGAGGTTTTATAAAAATTCCAAATCTAATAAATTCCAGTGATTTGCGAGAGAGGGAAAGAGAGGGAGAGGGAAGTTAAAAGAGCAAAGCCAGCTCGTGCGCCGCTACATATCAGGACTGTACTCTTAACAATTTTAATGTTCCTTCGCCTCGTGGCATTTGTTTCTTGAAATATGCCACGAGATAGATAAAGCACCGCGAGATAAAGATACACGACAATGCTCCAATAATTCACACAAGATATCAACTATGTATGGCACCGCTGCGCATTTGTCGGCCCAAACTAGCGACAATTGACAAATACGCAGGCACCTTCAATTACATCGTAAGCCCGACTCGAATGTCGCCTGTAACACCTAGCCGCCTCGAAATCTGCCGCTAGATGCCGCCAGAGTCAAGTCTGGCAAATCGTTATTAAGTCTTTCCAACCTGATCTCCCTCATTATTACGAGGCAGCAGTCCCCGTCCAGCCTTAGCCTGCGCTGCGACAAACTTCCCCAGCAAACCAATACCATTCCGATTTCGATACTTCTTGCTTGCCGAAGCAAGAGCCTCGGGACTTTGTATCTCTGTGCTCAAGCCGATTGAGGATTCGACCGAGCAGTTGCGAGTGTTGGAGCATAAAGTCCGCATTACTTTGGTCACGTGCCCCGAGTGCCTCTCAGTCCTTACTCGCGGCACTCATTGCGCCAACTCTATGCACACTTGGATCTTCCTCCCAACTCCCCAAACTGATCGCCCCTGAAGATCTTGGCCCCGACTTCAAAGGACAGCTCTCGCGAGCAATAATATTAAGAGAGGATGCGTGATGTGTGCTTCGAGTGCCGAGATGGCGGGGCCTCCGATGTAATTGGCGCCCGGACCGCGCCTCACTCGTCTGCTGGCGATAAATTATTGGATTTTCCTGTTTCGAGTGCTCGCTGAGCCCGCCTCGGCAATTTAAATGTACAAGTGCTGTGTACTTAAGTGGCACAATGGGCCTGGGACATACGCTCTGCCGCGAACTTGGCGAGAATTTAGCGGCCCGTTGTATGCTTTGTGCCCGTTGAACCTTCCGATGCTCAATTATAATGAACCTGCGGTGGCGATACGTCAATTAATAATGCAAAATTAGCGTCCCGTGGGCTCCTGTGCGATTGCTAAATATTAATCGGCAATTATTAAGCTGCATGATAAGCAGGTGTGCAATGCGCTCCAATCGATAGAATGGAACCTGCCGGCAACGGTTATGCTGATGGAATTGAACTTGGGGCGTAAGGTAGTGTGCGTGGCGGCAAATGGCACTGCGCACTGGTACTGGAAGGGGCTGGGGGGGTGGAATTGTTTGGGGCTGGTCGATTCAAATCGTTTCGTTCGATGCTGATTTCATTTGTCACCTGCTCGGGGATGTGCGCGCTGTAATTGCTGCGCGGTTACAGCAATGTCACTGGAATTTACGTCGAGCCTATGTAGCGGAGGACAGGCTCGTGGCGCATTAACTTACCTCGGCTAAAGGAAACAATGTCATCAATAGTAAGCAGTTTCGCCGCTCGTCGGGGGGTTTGAGGGTGGAGGAGTTATTGGATTTTTGCTCGACTTGGCTCCAATGGCGAATAAAGTGAAAGATCGGGCTCGTAAATAATTCCTCCTGTTTACAATACAGTCAATTGCATATTACGTTGATCCGCATTGGGGGAAATGCGCGCACGCGCGACGACGATCATATTATTATTGAAATAAGAATACGAGCGCGCTTAATATGACGTGCGCCAACGCAATTTCCCCGGCTACGTTTCATTAAGCTGTTAAGCGACATAATGACAATTAAATTAAATTGACGATACTTTCCGTACGTAACCGATATTTAATTTAATCTAAATCGAATAATCGAGAATTTAATTGCCATCCGTAAAAGACGTGGCGCTTTATTGTAGCCCAAATTGTCATAACTTTGGATTAGCATTATTATTATGGGAAGAGATGAGGGAGGGTGGGCAAATGAAAATTAATTATAATGGAACTTTAACGTTTATAATGTCGAGAATGCTTTGGATTTTTTCCCAATGTCCGTCTCTGTTCGTCTAGCTTTTTTCGGCGCTTCTTAATGCCTCAGTGACGACCGAGGCTAATCACCATTTAATGTCCAGGCTAGACAATCCTCCTCCTCCTCCTCCAAAACAGAATGGCTGGAGCTTCGTAAGGACATTTCGTAAATGAAGCGAGTGCTCGGTGATTTTACTTTACAGGTGCATTGCCGCGGCCATATTTTATTTATGGCCGGGGAGCAGACAATTCTTAACTATTCTCAACGTAAAATAGCTGAAAGCTGAAGCACCCGAGCGTCTTCAACCAAATTCCACTAATCTTTAATACAGCCGGAATGAAATTTAAATAAACAGTCGCTTTGGATTCATAGAGGCCAATAAAGAAATTATTGCAATAAAATTGGACGATAAAAGCAGCTGTAAAATAATCGTAATGAAATATATTATTCTCATACTAACCTCGGGGAAGTTTATAAATACGCGATATCATGATGTCAGCAAGCTCGATAAACGTAAATAAAAAAATATTGAAAAAGTTTTCTGAAATTATGAAGACCCGTGGCGCAGTAAAAAAAGTCTCAACTGATCATTATTCCGCGCGTACGAAAAAGTCACGTCACTTTTACCGATTCCTTAAAATTCGTCCAATTTCATGGGATTCATTAAAATCTATATGCGTTGTTTGTTACGAGTAACTCTACTGATAAAATTGAAAAGAGACCGAACGGATTGAGTACAATTAGAACAGTAGGGCTCAAAGAGCGTATGAGCACGAGGGTGGCACGGAGAGAGAGAGAGTGAGAGAGACGAGGAGCAAAAGGAAGGAATACGAGAAGGAAAGCGAGAAATGGGCTGGTCGGCGGGGCGGGAGAGAGAGAGAGAGGGAGGGAGAGAGAGGATGCTGAAGAGTCTCATAACTCGGGAACGAGGGGCACTCCAGTTGTCCCGAAAGCTACTCTTCTCCCTCAATGTACCATCTCACCTGCGATTGTACATGCACGATTCTGTCTCTTTCCATGATTTTATCGCGCTCCCTTAGTGCTGCACGGCTTGCCCCAGCTTTTTATCACTCGTTATATAATTTGAAGCCAGCGTGTGCCAGCTTCTCGAGAGACGGCCTGCCCTCTCTCTCACTCAAAATCTCAACTACTCTCCCTTGTCTTTCTATCCTATTCCTTCGCAACTTCTTTACTCGGACAAAACATTCTCCTCTCGCCTCGGCGTTTATACGACAGCTGGCCTGAGCGTACGTAACAGCCGTGTAAACCTCCGCCAATATTATCGCTTGTTTCTCCCCCTACCCCCATTGCTCCCTCTCTCTCTCGCTCGGTCGCCAACCGCTTCTACTGTACAGACACATCAGAGAAGTTGAGCGCCCCAACTCCAAGAAAAGTACACAGAATCGACAGTCCATGGAGAATGGACTGTCGACCGTTGGCACGTCAATGTTATGGATATGTGTGTGCATGTTGGACTAGAAGTTACGCCATACGTACGACGTATAAAATCGTCCGTGCAAGTGCAATGAGCGTCACGGGAGCCGTTATATACTGCGATCCACGATATTTCCCGACGATATTTCTTCCCAAATACACACACACACACACACACACACTCGACAGCCTCACGTGCCTGCAGTTCGAATTAACTGCTTACCAAACCATTAGTGGATGCAATATTCTCTACGGACTAACATTAACTTTTCTGGTAAATGAAAGGTCGGAGCTTAGGTTTTTATATTGCGCGCAGACTCGGCTAACAGCATTTCTCAGATACTACTTCATTATCGATAAACGTTTTTATTAACGGACTACTTACTTTCTTTCGTTCTATAGAGAAATGAAGTAAGTATTAAAAATTTTAAATTGAAAATCAGTGAAAAACGAATGGAAGAGAAGGAAATACGATGTTTAACACTGCTGTGAAAAAATAATTTAAAATGAAATTTACTAATATCCATAATGCGTTGGCAACGACTTGAATTTGCCGATTTAAATTAAATAAGTAGCATTAATATTTTCTAATCTATGCATATGTATATGTTTATTATGTGTGCAAGTCGATATAAAGTGTGTAAATATTTGAAAATGCAATAAATATGCTCGTGCTAAATTACTTATATACTTTATTACTCTAAAGTGCTTTATTGTGTTTATAAGTTACAGTAATGGTTTTTCAAAACTTTAACAGGATTTTAGTAAGGATATAAAATAATTTTAATTATTCGTATAAAACATTATATATATATATATGTAAAATATTAAACACAACACTTGCTTAATTGTTAATTTAAAAATATACTGTCTCGGAGCAATCATATACATTCATTTATTACATACTATATATTGCACGCGTATGTGCATTTGCACGCGCGCACACACACACACACAGGGTGCATTATAATAAATTTATACTTAAATTGTTTCCAATACTTTAAAACGTTTCAAGTCTATAATTCCAATTCTTCATTTTCATTTAATTATAATATCGGATCATTCACGGCTTATTATTAGCATTTGCCATTCAAATACAAATGATACTTGAGCTTGTCATTAGATGTTTGCGCGTTTCGTTTGAGGCAGCTAAAGAAATTAACTCAAAACGACCATTTCGCGTGCTCCACTTTTGAGGACAGACAAAGTAATAATTAGTTTCGGACGTAATATCCATGAAACTCGATATCTTCGCCCAACAACAGGTGTCAATTTTACTTCGACATTCTATTTTGTTAGGTTAGAAATTCAGGTAATCTCTCACGATTCGCTCCAAACCCAAATTGCATTCCTCTGTGCACAGCCAAAGATTGAAGTCCAGAACGAACATTGCCAGCAGATTTGAGCACTCGTATTAAAATTTTATCACAATTAGCGTGTCATTTGGCGAAGCAACAATAGCCAACATTGTAGATTGTTATAAGCGCACCTTAACTTTATATTTGATGATGAATATTTTTAAAATTTTAACGCCCACGGAGCTTAGTGGTCACGTGCTCCGTAATTAAAGCTGCGAGATTCACGCGAAACCCCGTGTACAAAATGCCGAGAATTATCATGCATTTACAGCAAACAATATTAATAATACTTTAAAACGTCAATGATTTAACATTCAGCGACAAAATTTACGATATAAACGATAAGACGTATATACGTGGCGTGTGTGAAGGGAAAAACAAAACCAAAAACAAAAAATCACCAAACGCGCGCAATATTTCAAAATTAAAAATCAGATAAGATAGGAAAAAATAACGCCTCGTTCTTGAATAAATTTTGCAATGCGAGCGAGATATCGATTAAAATTAAATGCTCAAATGCACTAAATACCCGCGCCATTGTTAATGAAAATGCCACATAAATATTTATATTGCAAATTTGGTTAGAAATGTACTGGCGCACAAGGTAAACACGCTTGCGTAAAAATTACGTAAAAATTATTTATTCAAATTTCCCATTCCTCCTCCTACTGTCACATTGAAATACATATGCATGCCTACAATATTACACAGTCTACGCAATAAAAAATCTTCCTCATACTCCGACAATCTATCCGCAGCTTTCGTTTATAATATTGATTTTTGCATTTGGTTTCGTGCTGTTGCCATTTCACTTTGTTTTGCTTGCGCTCGGTACTGTGCTCCCTTGAATATTCACGCGCGCCTCGATTTATGGACAAAGTGCGCGCTTACATCGCCTACACGAGCTGTAAGAATGAAATGGCCACTCGAGTAATTACGTTAAATCAAGCCCGAGAGCTTTATCAAGTGCAGTATTTCCGTGGTGGCGAGCGACTTGAAATGCGCAAACGCCGCCTGCTCACACGCAAGTAAACATAAAGAATAGATGATAACAGGGCAGAGTAGAAAGTGAAAAGTCGTCAAGTGGACAGTACAAGGCAATGAGGAGCGAATTGCGTAAATTCTAAAAGCACAGTCACTCGTGATTCCATAACTTTGGCTCTCGTCGGAACAGGGTTGGCTGCCCGCGGAGAGGGCTATCATCGCACTTCCCTGGGAAGCCAGTGGAAGCAATGCCACACGACCGAGCCAATAAAGCAGAAGGGAAAGCGATTTGTCGCGAGAGATCGAGAGCAATCGACACATAACCTTACTCATTCAATTGGCCGGGAAGGCAGCCCTTCCGCCGATCTCTATGCCAACGGGGGTGAGGGTGAACTCGTGCATGCGCGACTATCGGGGACGGGCGTAACTCATATTCCTCGGTGATTTATCGAGTTCCGTGCGAATGTCCTGGAAGCCCCGGTCGAATGCTATTGGCGAGGAGGCAGTCGATACGCCGCAAGCATCAAGACGACCGAGGTCGCGGTATCCAAGTGCCTTTGCCCTGTCGCATACCAAGAGGTGACTATGCATGCAAACATTCCCTCCTACTGTCTACTTGTATGTACATGGTTGCATCGCACCGCATCTCTCTCTCTCTCTCGAGCGTCAATTTGTACACGCATGAGTGCGCTCTCTCCACATCTCTCTGCCCTCACCGCCGCCGCCGCCGCCACCGCCGACCGCCGCCACCGCCACTGCCACCACCCTCCTTAAACTCCCGCACTGATACACGAGCCTTTACGTGCTTTAATTCCGAGGTTATACCAATGCTTTCCCGAGGTGCTCCCTCTCTCACTCTCTCACTCTCTTCTCCCATTGCACTGCTTGCGGAGGAAAATACGTGGCAAATCGTCGCAAATATGTAGGGGAGCGGGTGATCGGCTTCAAGACGAGCGAGCACTCGGATATTCGGTAAGGAGTAACTATTCTGAGCTTATGCAACTCGAAAAGTGCTCAAACAATGAGATAATGTTAATAATGATTAGTCGAGGGCATTTATTAGCAGTCATCATCATTCGAATTTCCAGCTGAGGAACGAAAATATAGATTCTTACGAGGATGATATTAGCGGGCGTGTGTATTTGTGAAATAATTGTGTATTTGTGAAATTGGCGAGATGCGTGATTCAGTAGTGGGGAATTAATACTTGAGCAGCTGCCTCCTCTTTTCAATTTTTCACGCGCTGATTAAAGCGAGGAATTATGGGGCGCAAAAACTTTTGCATAAACTTTTCGAAAAATCGCGATTACAATGTTGCCGGGGTCGAATAATCAGCCTTTTATTCCAAAAGTTTGACAATATTTAAGCGAGGCAAGTATTTGCCAACATTTATCTCTCTCTCTCTCTCTCTCTATATATATATATATATACGGGAGGAGTTGTTTAGAAAATATTGCCTGATACGAGATATATATCTGCGCGATATTTAAGACCTTTGTCACTGCTATCTACGGGGCGCAATGTTTTATTACGATACTACTCTCACTTCTCAGCGATATAAACTAATATTAGTTTAGGCCGGCCACACTGCTTTGCTGCGGAGCCTGCTTGCGGAGTAAACAATTTAAAGTTTATGCTCTTACGGCCGAGCACGTGACAGCCGTTATAATCGAATTGCAAATTAGGTCGGCAATTCCAAAACGGCGCCCCCCCCCCCCCCCCCCCCCACTACGATCGGCAGCGTAAAACTTTGTTCCCGCTATTGCGAGATATTCCAAAGCCGATCGGGTAACTCTTTGTAATCTAGCGGATAATCACATCTGGCCGGATAATCGAAACGCAAATTTTTTTTTTCTCCCCGCGCGTGAACACGGCACTCGCAGCCGAGGACACATAGAGAACGGGGGCCGTTGGCAATCGGGTTGCTCGCTTTAATCGCCGGAGCAGCGCGCGAAAGCTCATCGAGCTTTTAAATACCTCGGAGCGGCCTGTGGCGCGGGTTATCCGAAACAAACGCAAAAAAAAAACAGCAAACGAAAAAAAAAAGAGACTCGCGCCCACGAGCAGTGAGCGACTGTCGGCAAAAAAGCAAACAAGCGGAGAGAAAAACAGCCAAGTAAAAAGCGCAGAAAAGGCCGTCCGCGGCGGGAGATAAAACGTCGGTGGGGCATTCGCCGGTTGGGAGGGGAAAAAGACGAAAAAAACAGAAAAAAACGAAAAAAAACAGCAACAAAAGAGCCAAATAAAACGAGCAAAAAGAGCTTAGCGCTCGAAATTTGCATGCATAGAGGATCTCCGAAGATCGTCGATTGCGAGTTTGTAGCTGGATACGGCGATAGCATCGCCTCCCTGTCGAACTCCCGTAATTCCGAGGGATTTTGTTTCAAGTTGCTCCTCCAGCTTCCCCTCGCGCGCCCTCAACTCGTTAATTTGCAGATGCGAGAGTATCGGCGCTAAGCGCCCTCGCCTTGGAATAATCCGCGAGTCAGCGCGATTCTTATCTCAATTATTTTGCGATGCTGCTTATTAAGCTCGTTATGTGCGCCGATGTACTCCCCTGCGCTCGCGAGATATCGCACTTTGGCTCGCGTTCCCCGCGGCCGGGAGATGAGCGCCACTGATTTCCGGCGACCTCGAGGGTCGGTGGGCCGCGCAAGAGCGAGCCAAGGAAATATTTTCACTCGCGCACCAACTTATTACCGGGAATTAGGAGCCCCGTTACTTTTGTCTTGGTGAGGGTGGGCGGGGGCGGGCATTTTTGGAAGGGCAACGTATCAATTAACTTTATTCGAGGAGCTCGGCTCCTGCGATAATAATCGGCATATTAAACGTGGCCCCCTGCCTCGCTAATAACGCTTAATGACACTTGCCGAAGATTATTCGGCTTTGCGAATGCGCAAGTGCGCTCCCACTGAGCAACAATAATAAAATCAACGCCTAGACAACTGGCTATTGTCGCATTATTAACAAACGGGGCAACGAGATGGCAGGCAATACTTTGCAACTTTGGCCAGCTCTACCTTATCATTATCATTATCATTATCATTATTATTACGCCCCCTCGCCTCACTTTATCCAGCTCCCTTTTATCATCGCTATCGTTGCCATTATTATTGTCGTTGTTGTTGTCGTTGTTGTTGTCGTTGTTGTTGCTGTTGTTGTTGTTGTCGTTGTCGTTGTTGTTGTTGTCGTCGTCGTTGTTGTCGTTGCGGTTGCCGTTGCTGTTGTTATTTGGCATTGTTGTTATTGTCGTGGTGGTGGTCGTGGTCGTGGTGATGGTGGTGGTGGTGGTCGTGGTCGTTGTTGTTATTATTCCTTTTGCCTTTGCCAGGCTGGTAAGCAGCGCACTAAAGTAGGTCTACTCGAGCGACTGTGACAGTAAAGTCGCGCTCGGGCAAACCAGAGAGCACAAGGAAAAATAAAGGAAAAATGTAAAGAAAAACTTGCCCCTAAAGTGCACGAGACGCTCGCGCTCATTAAAACGAATTCGCCAACGCAATTAATTTCCTCGAGATTAGCGGCATTAAAACAGATAAGGAAAAGAGCCAACCGAAATTAAGCCACTGATTGAATAACAAGACGAAAGATCCATCGCTACTCCCACAACCGCAAGCATTTCCTCCATTCGTGTCTTATTTCCCTTCGTGCCTCGCAGGAATTCGCCGCGCGAGCCATTTGCCTGGATTATTTCGCGAGTCGCGCTTAAACTCCTCTCCTGCCGCCTATCGTCCACGACCTCTTCATCTTCCTCGAGGCGAGACCGCACGAGAGTGCATATTGCGTTCGTAGCTCCCGGGACGTGGCGTCGTGAAGCTCGTAAACTGGATCGTTCGCCGACAATCACCTGCGTCCTTTGCCCTCTTCTTCTTTGGCTCCAAGAGCTCCGAGAGGAGCTCCCTCTCCCTCTCTCTCTGTGTGTCGGTGTGGTGGGCGCGTGTGCCGGGGCGAATAAGACGCAGACGGCGAGCCGCGTAATCCCAAGAGCGATTTCCTTGGCGACTCCCCGTGCCTCCACTGCCTGCGCTTTGTCTCGGAAATTCCCGTCTCTCTGTGGTCCTCCTGTCGCTTCCAGGGAGGGACGGATGCAGCTGAAAGACAACGCCTCGCTGCTCTCCTTACGTGTAAGCGTAAACGGGAGCCTCGCTTCAACTTCTTTGGAAGGTCGGCTTGGCTGGCGCGACAAGGCATCTGACGTCGATTCGCGCCATTTCGACCAGACACTTGATCGCACGTACGTACCGAATCGAGCTCACCCTCTCTCTCTCTCTCTCTCTCTCGGCAGGTCTCTAGTGAGGGATGCTGATCCAGTGCGGGGCGCCTCGTTAGGCACGAGTTCGTTCTCGCCGTTTTTTCCACTTTTCGGCTGGAGCGTGGGAGGCTGGTAAATTGCTGGCGAAATTGGGCAATTAGAGAGCCTTCCTCCTCCAGGTGCCCCAATCTCCGTCTAGAGGTTCGTTTATATTGGTTGTATTGAGGGATTCCAGGAGGGATTGCGCGATTGCTGTCGGGCGGCCATTGTGAGGTGAGTTTGGGATAGCTTGGGCCTTGAATTTTAATTGTCGAAGCTGGCGAGTTCCGGGGCAGGAAATCGTGGCCAGGAGGTGGCGAGTGGTCGAGAGCTTAATTGACGTCGGGTGGAAAAATGATTTTCACATTTTAATAGCTTTCCTCGTGAATTTCCTTGATAATTTGAAGCGTTTGTTTCGGTGTAGAAGAGATTATGGGGGGAGGCTGAGCGAGCACATTATCTTTAAATTTAGCATGGGTTGCCGCTATGAATGACAAGGATTAAGGATCTTGAAGCGTATGCATGTAGTCTGTCAATACTCGGAGGCATTGAAAGCTCGGGCAAGAAGGTTGATGAAGGTCTAAAGAAATAAATTGCAAACAGTCGGTACAGGTTGTTATTTATAACGATAAATGTAGGCGTGAAACCTGTGCAAGAATTATATCTTTTGCTTGGATTTGCAGTGCATGGCGAATATCCGGGATGCCTTTAACGTAAAAGTTCGTTGAGAAGATTCTAAGCGAGACAATCGCTAAAACAGAAAGGAAAGAGGCACGATTTTTCAAATTCTCGGCCGACGAGAAGGCAAACAAAGTGAGAAAATTTTTATGATTAACGGCGCGTGCAGAGCGTAAGAATAAATATGTGCGAGAAATTATATTGATTCAGCGAGAAATTTATTTGCAGGAATTTCCAACGAAATATCCGAAATAAATTTTCCTCGATTGTCACATTAAGTTGCAGCATTTGCAGCATTTCGCGCGATATATTTGCAATTGAAATCAACGACCATGTACGTGAAACTTATATTCATTGTATCGTACAACGTGGCTCCGTTGTCTGTAATTATGTAATTACACCTTTATTAATTTGCTAAAGAATGCATTTTAAGAGCAACAATGGGGGGGGGGGGGATATGCGGCACACAAGTGTGAATTATGTCCAAGGACACGAATGGGTATTTTATTCATGCGTGATTAGGTTGAAATTCTCAAACGCAGAGTTGCATTTCACGAGCTATCGAATAACAAGTTGAACTTTACGTTTAAACGTAAATCTTTTTTTTTTTTTCCCCCCGCATCTGCGGCTCGTACATGTTGAATACTTTGAGGAAGGCCTTCGCTCCTTTTAAGATATTTCTTTTGGTGTTTTTAATTAAATTTTCATTCTATGAATAAATAATCATTCTAATTAAAATTCCCCGCCCAAGACATTTTTTCAAGGATACAACTCACTTTCAATACTGCAGTTTATTAATGTTTTAGCGGTGAAAAGGTGGAAATAGCGGGAAAAACGGGAAATCATCGAAATAAAATACTCTTCTATTATCACTAATTCAATATTAATTGGATGTTTAATGTTATGCACGCGGGCAAAAAGATTTACGTTAATTGAGAGTGAAGGGAAGAAGTTACAAATTAAACAAAACCTATGAGAAATAAATACGCTCGACTCAATTAGTCGAATGATTTGGAGTAAAAAGGGCTTCAACTATAATTAAATCGGCACATTTTGTAGATGTTTTTTAAGCACACAATAGATTAAAGCGTCGCAAAAATTGAATTAATTTTAATATTTTTGAATAGAAGTTCTAGCTGAATGTGAACTATGAAATTCGCTTATCTATAATTTGAGCGTGTAATTTGCGAAAAAACAAACGAAAAAAAGAAAAAAAAAAATACGTAAAAATGCAAAAAGTAGTTGTTAAACTGTCTTTTTTAAATCAATGATGGTGTTCTCGATACGGGGAAAAGTAATATATTTTTACTTTGGAAAGGTTTAGTCGATTGCCGAGGTTAAGAGTAGTAAACATTGACTTTTGG
Source organism: Ceratosolen corneri (assembly GCA_030522565.1). Lineage (NCBI taxonomy): Eukaryota > Metazoa > Arthropoda > Insecta > Hymenoptera > Agaonidae > Ceratosolen > Ceratosolen corneri. Next base: position 45,098 of record JAPYYT010000462.1, read on the forward strand.
CGAGAAAGATTACTTTCAAAACTGCAAACTTTTTATTGGCAATGTACCTCGAAAGCAATGAAAATCAATTGAAATTTAATTATATTCTAATAAATTATTTCAGCCAGCTGATATATCGAATGAAAAGAAAAAGAAAAAATTACCAAGCCAACGTACAAACGGCATACTTACTCCCTCCAATTTTACAAGAGATTACAATTTTTTTAATAAAATACTCTTTGAATCAAACGTTTTTCATATTTTCTCATTATAAAAGTCCATCATTTACTGTTTAGAATATGAAAAAATCTTAATAAGATAAATCAATTTTTTTTAATCGACAAACTTTATTACCATCAAGTATATTTAGATGCACTTTGATCACTTCATTCATATCCCGATAAAATCATCTCTTCTACAACTCGATGAATCATTATGAATTTAAAAAAAGAGCTCCACATCTCTCACTCGACGTCACCTTGTCAACCTAGAATCTTCCCGTAAAATGATCGAACCATACACACACTCACACGCCAAGTTCACACCTGGATCATCCAGCGTGTATATTTTTTTTTTTTTTATCAAAGTTTGCGTAGTCAAAGTGCATCCATCACCGATCGTATTAACATAAGTGTAGACGATAGCGCCACGAGTGCCGAGCTTTTTTCTTCCTTACAATGTGCCGACTTCAAAGCACTGCGCACTCGCGAAATGTATGCACCACGTCTCCTTAAGCCCGTGTGGCAAAACTTGGCTCTTACTTGTATTTTTATTTTTCCGCAAAACATTCCTTCGCGACGCTGCGCCGAGGGAAGGAAGGATATTTGAATGCTAATGTGAATGCTGGAGCGCCAAAATTTCATGCTCTCTCTCTCTCTCTCTCTCGTTCGTTAATTCACGTTATGGACAGGACAGTCGGTCTATAATTCTAATGAATCCAATTGCCAGTCACTCGCATCCAAATTGCCAAGCACTCCTCTCAATGCTCTTCTTTCGACTCTTTCTACTTCCAAAGTCCGTCCACTTTGCCTCGCTCGGCGCGTGTATCATCGTCTTGTTTGGCCTCTCCTCCATCGGAATGCCACTTTCCAATAGCAGAAAGTAATTTTATCGCTCGAGGACGCGCGGTAAAAGCAGTTACAAGTAAAAGGATTTTTTCAATTCGGAAGAAGTGAATTGAATGGCAACTTTTATCTCAGCGCGCCAAGGGCTCCGCGCAGTTTAACGGGAAAGAGTAAACGAGCAGGAGACGTAAAGTCGACAATACCGACGGAGAAGTTGACACGGACTACAAGGGATTTTTCCCATCCAATCTCTGTCTAATTGGACGCCTCGCAAATAAAGTCTTTGATGGCTGTTTGCAGCCCCCGAAGAGAAAACGACTCGCTCGCCTCGCGCACTCACACTGCAAAACCCTTGGCCAACCCACCTGCACGGTATTATGCGTCTGCAGGCTTTGATCCCGCGATCCGCGATTTTTTTTTGCAGCTTTTGCGATTCTACGACGCACGCTTAGGTCCTCGTCTCCCAGCCGGGTGGCCTTGGATTACGCCTGCCCCTCCTACTCCGGCGATCGCACGCCCCAGACTGTTTGCCAAGCGAAATTTTAAACCCTCTCGAATTGCTCGTGTCATTAAAAAAAGAAAGAAAAAAGGAAGAAAAAGGAGGAAAAACCCTCCCGTTAATCCGACGCCTTACGTTCATCTCGCCCTTCCTCTTGGCCGTCTATGGGCCACGCGATACAGCCTCGTGGGGGTGGGAGGGTTATTAAAACGCTGCACTAAATGGCATTAAATTGTCGGGACGAGGAGAGGGGAGGTGGGTGTGTGTGTGTTTGTTTATTTGGTCGATCTATATAGCTGTAATGAAATTTGGAGAAATGAGGGGATGAATTTTTGTAAATCGCCAATTCGTCGATTAGAGAGGGGGTGGGGAGGGCTTGTGCGACGGCGATTTCGCGAAAGGCGAAAAGCCCCAAAGTGGAGAAAAATTGAAAATAAATTGTAACTAATGAAAACATTTTAGCTAAATAACGAGTAATTTCAGGGCATTGCAAAAATTTAATTAAACGGTTTTGTCTACGCCACGATTTATTCTAATGAAACGCGAGCAGATGTTGGTGAAATACATTTTCATCGAGACAAAGGCGCTCAGCTCCGTGCGCACTATCTTAATTCCCACTCTAATCATAAGTATTCGAATTTTTCGCATTCGGGAAGCTGCGCCCAGGCACAAATTCTCATTCTCATACATCGGACGCATTGTCCTCGGTACAACAATACATCGGCAAAGCAGTCGCGCCCCAGGTTAATTAGCATTTAAAAGGCAATTGGATGAGGGACGATGCCCTCGATAAAACCGCGAGCCTTCTCTCAAGGAGCATAAAACCGAGGCTTTGCTAATTAGATTTGGATGCGACTGTTTGGCCCGCTTGGCAAAGAAAATCCGCAAATTAGTCGAAAAATGTATTCGTGACTCAATTACTCGAGCGCCCTTAAACAACGGGGGTGCGATAACCGCGGGTCATTTAGCGAGTCTCAGCAGCAGGAAGACGGCCTAATGGGTTTATTTATCAGGAGTTGGTATCGCGTATCCTGGGAGAAAAGCCACTAGTCTTTCGCGCACGATTAACGAGGCAATTTTCCTTTTTGGTCCGAACATTACGCGCTCTCGTAAAATTATCATCGCTATGGTTATAACGATACAGCTTCGACATGCCGGCGGCGGCGTTGGAGGTGGTGGAGGCGGTGGAGGTGGAGGCGGTGGTGGAGGCGGTGGAGGCGACGGTGGTGGAGGCGGTGGTGGAGGCAGTGGAGGTGGAGGTGGAGGCGGCGGCGACGACGACGATGCGCACTAGACTGTAACATAAAATTTTATGCGGTAAGCCGCGGCTGATCGTAACCTCGAGTTTCCCAAATAATCCGAAACGCCCCATCACATGCCATCCGCGTGTATGTAAATTGTTTTTGCAACTGCTCGAGGACATATTTGTCCTCTTTGAATGCCGAGCAGGAAGGAATAAAAAATGGGAACGCACGGCTCATTGGCGCTCGTCCTCGAATCAAACCTTCGAATCGTATTGTGCATCACGAATGTAGCGAGCTTTTGCAATTTAAGAGATAAAAGTAATTTAATAATCGCAATGCACGCTGATGCTCCGTACTCCGTGGACAAACATTGTCGTATCGGGCTAATAATGCTCCCTTGCCTGGAAAATAGCAGCTTCATATTGTGCTTTGGTGAAATCTTTATATGCACTGGCACGATAAAGCGCAAGTGCAATCAATTGTTTGCCAGCTTATTAGAAACGCGTGGTTTTTCTTCTTTTCTTTGTTTGCGTAAGGATTGTCGTTGCGCTGCAATTATTGCGCCTAGTGTCATTGAAATGGGGCCTATTGATTTGTCTCGATGGGTCTTTCGAGGAAAGATTTCATGCTATTTATAAAAATTGCCTACAAGGTTGCACATCGACATTTGAATTAAACATTCGTATTCGAATTAAATAATATGGAGGGCCAACGTTTTTGGGAAAGGGAGCAGAGTATTTAAGATGAATGTTTTTGTAAAAGTTTCAAAATCCTTTGCCCATTCTTTCTCAAAACCCAATGATGTAACGATTAAAAAATTAGGTCACCTTGAACTCGCACCAACCTCTATTCGAGATCAAGTTAAGATAAATCTAAAAATCTAAAAATGTACACAGCTGCTTCAATATTCATGAGCCAACTAAAACGTACCTTGCACCAATATTAGATAGGGAACTTTAAAAGGAGGATTTAAAATTTCATATTCATTTTCTATTGTCATTAAGCGATCTTTTAACTGAATTAAAAAATGCTTCAAGATCCTTCAAAGAATAATTCAGAGTCAAGATACTCCAATGCTCCTCAGCTGAAATTCATCTTAAAACATTATAATTAAGAGTACAAATATTTGAACGCTAAATTATATCTTTAATATTGTAAATTTCATTAATTCTGGCGCACGTTACAGTGTGCGCCCGTGCGTGTGTACGCGCATACGCATATACGCATATGATGTACTGCCGCTTAAAGAGTAAAGGTTTATTAATTTTTTGCTGTATTGTAGTTGTATTGTTACTTCAATTGCGAAATTCGCTGCGAAGAGTATCGAAAGAATATCGTAGATATGTTTTTGTGTCACAAACACGTGAGCATATTACATTTATTACACTAGCCAAGCCATTTAATTGCTAACGAAACTGATGATAATGACATACAGTTTTCTTATTATTTCATGTAATCAGGTTGCTTGATAGCAAATTTATCATAAATTTTCATTCTATTCTCCCGTCTTCAATTGAATAAGAATTTTATAAACAAGGATAGAGTAGTCTTTTTGTTACATAGAATTAAACAATGGCCAGCGGTGCATAGCGAGAAATTGAGTGACAATTATAATATTATCACAGGCCAAGCTCGTTAACGTATAAAAGGAAAAGAAATATAAAAAGAGAAGCTGCGCGAACCTGGAGATTCTTTGTTTTACGGCACTCTTTGCCTCGGTGGGACTTGCATTCGCACAAAAGATGTTAATAGCGAACGCATATCTTCCACTCTCTCTCACTCTTTTTCACTTTATTTCTTCATCGACTCTCACATCGTCTTCGGTCTGCCCCTCACTACCCCCCACCCCCTCTCTAACCCTCCACGACCCTATCCCTTTCGGTAACCCAGACCACTCCCTCATATTGTCGCCACTATCTCACACGCACGCACGCACGCGCGCGCGCGCGCGCGCACACACTCAGAAGCTCTTTAGTACTCTCCCATTCTTTTTCCTGCT
>JAPYYT010000463.1:0-97973 GCA_030522565.1 Ceratosolen corneri
TTTGTTGCGCTGATTATATATACAGTTCTACTCGAAAGGTGCGAGCGTTCTAAGAAGAAGAAAGTTAAGATTAAAGGTGTAGAAAAAGTGTTAGCTAAATCTCGGCCCTTTATTAAAAGTATTCTGAGAAAGAAATGTCATGATTCTAAGTATATTTACAAGAGATTTGTTAACTAAACCTCGAACGTTTCTCAGAAAGACGCGAGCATTCTGAGAAGGAAATGATTGTTATTACAAGTACAATCGTAAGAGATTTGTTAACTAAATCTCGAACAGATTTCAAATATCAAATATTTTGAAAGAAGCTCAATTAAATAGGAAGTTAAAGGAGCTCTAGTGAACTATTATTGAATGAAATTATTGAATTAATTATTGAATGAAAGGCTATAATATCGATTGATAAATCAATCATCACTCATCTAGTTAAGATCGTTTATATTAAATTTGGATATATTAATTACATAATTCACAAGATAACATCAGAGATGTTTAATGATTATTATATAATCGTCGCAATTAATCATGTAGGAGCCTAGACCAAAGTAAATTTTGTAAGCAGTGCATTAAAAAAAAGGAAATATACCCAATATAATTACAAATACAACTTCATATTTTCCGTATGGTGGGACATAATCCATTCTGAAAAATACATCGTAGTATTAATTGCACGAGAAGTTTTCTTGGTAGCTTCCATTCAAGTAAACAAAAAAATTGTAATCGAAGTAGGATAATAAGGATTTTCTTCTTTAAATTTTTTCTGAAAATACTATTGGCACAGTTGTCAATCAACAATATCAAAACAAAGATTTATATATTTACATACTTAATTCTAATAGCAAAATTTGTTGAATAAGGAGAAGGTAAATGAAATTAAAGACGACGTTTTTTTAGAATGCAAAAGAACATCGTATCTGTAAAATAACAGCTAAGTTTTGATTGATTTGGTTTCATAATGATTTTAGTTTTATCTCTAAAAGGCCTTTTAGGTACATATGAAATTTATGTACGTACAAAAATATATAAATATATAAAACAACTTTTTTGGGGATACGATTGTAACTGTTTTCTTGTACAATGAAAACATTTTATTTTCAAGCTGCAAGTAGAGAAATAAAGAATTATTGAAAATTACACAAAATATATTTCACATGTAGACATGGTATAATTTTATGTTCATTCATAAAATATTTTCATATTTAAATATGTGTTTTAATTTAATTCAAGTATTATTTTTTTATAGATAAATAATACATTTTAATTCTGTTAAATCATAATTAATTAAATAAAAAAGAAAAGTTGACGTTATTTAAAACAAGAATATGAGAATTCAAATAGTACCTTATAAAAATTTTAATTATTTTATATATTTCATTGATAGAAATTAGATTAGGCATATACTATTGTAGAATAGAAAAAATTATATTATTTTGAAAGAATAATTAAGTACTTATGTGCACAATGTATTAAATGTATTAAACTTATTTCAATGATATAATGAAAATTAAGATAGTATATATTATAATATATTTCGAAAATATTATATTATATAATAAAATTTAACAAAAATTAAAAATTTTTGTCAATAGTGTACGTTTGATTAAACATACTCTAACAAAAGCATATACAGATACGTGCATGTTCACACGCAGCAAACGATATAAATGTTGAATGTATCACCTACACCTAAGCGTATTGTAAATACGTTGTAGATAATAAATATGTTATAGATAATAAATACTTAAATAAATCATCATCGTTATTTTAAGAAAAAATATTGAGCGGCACAGCATTATATAATTAATTATTTTACAATTGCAGAATTACATATTATTCCTATGACTAGCTAAGAACGGTTATGGTCTTCGGCGCAAGAGCAGCCTGATTAGCATACATGATTAGTAACAGTTTTGACATATAGTTGTTAATAGTCATCTACAATCATTGCCAAAATTCCCGCCAATTCATATATTATATATATCGTTCCAGTAACTGTATTAAACATTTCAATAACTTATTTTAGTACACACATAAACATTTGCATAATCATGGTATGACAAAGGCAGAGACATAATTTTGAGAGATTAGATCAACTGTGGTCATGGGTTATTTGAGCAGTATCATTGTGCATAAAGAAAACTAATTTTTTAAGAAGCATAAGAGTATAACGATGTAATTTCAGAATTCAATTTAAAGATATAATACATTTTTTTTATGGAAATTGAAGAGGAAGAAACAATTGAGCCAACAAGAAGACAATGATCAGTGCATGATTTGATTATAATTTATTATCATCATTTAGTTATCTACTTTGCATCAATTTCTCAAATCTTTCATCCGTATTAAACGCCGATTAGAAATTAATTTTATTCTCAAATACTTATTTACAACTTATTTCACTTGCGGCTTTTTGGCCTTTCAGAAAATATTATACATATTATTAATGGTCCTTGTTCATATGCTTAATCTATATATATAATACTACCTTAATCTAGTAAAAAGATAGGAAAAGAGGAATGCTTAAAAAGCAAAAAAATAATAATGTATTCCACATTGCAGTGCGTGCAAATTCAATTCAAATTTTGCGCCACTTATTTCATGCATTGTAGCAGCGCCTGTGAACGGCAACTATCGCATTTAAAATTGTCGGTATGAAGTAGTCTTAAAATTGTATTTGCCGTCGGTTACTTTTATACCAAAGACCATACGCACGGAAGATTACCCTTACAGGTTATTCATAACAACTCATTAGACCAAATGAAAAATAAATTTCGAGTAAAATGATTCTAACCCATAACCGTATATTATAATTTCAGATATGTAGGTAACTACATAAAAATAGTATTGGTACTAATAATACATGAAAGATGTCAGTAAACGATACTTATTAATATTTATCAATCGAACTGTAAATTATTAAAAAATTCTCAAGGTAGATGTCAAGACAATATTAATTTTATTGAAAACTATACTAGGTTCCGTCTAAATTTCCTAAAACATTACTTTAATTACATATAAATAATAATATTGATATGATTATATTTTTTTATAGTAAAAAACAAAATAGTTTCTAAATGAAAACTATCTTTAAAACACTTTTTAATTGCATCTTTAATTCACTAATTCAATTACTACATTAAAAACTTCTGTCATATTAACTAATAAAAATAATAAAAATTATCAAATAAGATTACGTATTTTTTAATGAGTTATGTATGTGGTGGTAAAAAAAAGTTGGTTAGCTTCAAAAAGTACACCAACTATATTTTAATAGTAATATTAAATTTTAGTAACGTAACTAATTAATTACAATAGTTAAAATTATATTATTATTATTATTTATTTTTAAATAATTAACGAGGCCACATTTCAGTGATTTATGTAAAATTGAATTTTTGTACGCAACTCTTTTCATTTTTATTTTATTGATATTACGCAGTATACACTAAAATAAAGCCAATCTATAAATATAAATAAAGACTGTTTATTTAATAATACTTTATAAAATTATATATATTTTATAATTAATATATTTTATCAAATTATTAATACTTATCATTAAAAATGTTAATACGAATAATAATACAATTACATAATAATCGTGGAAGAGATAATCGCCGTTTTCGAATGTTTATAATTACTAAACATTTTGATGGTAAAAATATAATTGTATAATATATGTATTTTTGTTCTATGACTTTAAAAAATTTAATGATATGATAATATTCATGTTTTCATATACAGAAAAGTTAACAAATTTATGTCTCAATTTATTAATATTTAAGAACTTAAAAGCAGCAAACATACTGTATTAAATAATGTATAACATTCAATGTAGAAAAATTTGGGTTTTGCATGCTCTTTTCTTTCAATTAAGTGGAAATATATTCTATCTGTATCTGAATATGCTTTATTTTTTCATATAATTTTAGTTTTTGTGTCAATAATATAGGATATTCTATGGTTTTTCGTGCCTTTTTCAAAACTAGATTCTTTAATTGCACATTAAAATATCATTTCAACCAATATTATTAATAATCCGTTCGTGCTAATGCTTTATCCGTTTCGATAGTATGGAATTGAAATTACAATTACTATGAATTTCTATTACCGAAATGTACTTTATATTAAGTATTCACAGTGTCCTATTTCTATTCGTGATTAGTTTATAATTTTGCCATCCTTAACATCTATTATAATTCATAATATTCTACATTATTCAATCCAGAAATAAAATTTTAAACACCGAGTTAATCGTTTTTTAAACTCATGTAGTCATATTTTTTATTCAATGCGCGTTTATATCTACTACAATAATATGATTATTCAAATAAGCTTTTCTAATATAATCATTTAAGTTTATTAATACTTTTGTAATTTTTTCAGTAAATTTTTAATTTTTTTTTTAAAACAACATTTATTACAGATTTAATTTTTTACAAAAATAACATTCCTGTTTAATACGTTTTATAAAATAATTTTATGGATTTTCTAAAATTTTTAATTTTTAATTTTTAATATGATTTTAACGAGTTTTTTTTTTTACATAATACGCCATTTTTTTCATTTTTCCATTGATTACCATATTTTTATGTAAGTTTTTATAATATTTTCAAAACATTTATTTATACTTTTAGTTTTAATTTTTCAATAATTGTAAAAAGGTTTAGTCATTATGGATTTTATTTTCTATTAATATTTTGTCCCTATTGTTATCTACTTCTTATATTGGTTTTAGTCACATAAGTTTCTACTTATAAACATTTTTTATCATTTATATTTGGTTTATTAAATTGGTTAATTTAAAATTAATTTGATCTTTATTTTCTAATTCTTTTGATATTCTTATAAAATTAATAGTTAGATAACTATTTACATTACTACTTCCAATTTAAAAAAATTAGAAATCTAATGCTAAAATATCATTTAATTATAGACATTAAAAAGAATTAAATTAAAGTATTCGAGTTTTCTTGCATAATATAATTTTAAATTAAATTAAAATGCCTTAATTTTTAACTTCAATTGTTGTAACATTATACTTTTCAATCTCAAGCTATTAGAATTATCGACATTTTTAAAATCATAATTCTAAAAGACATGAAATTTAATATCGAACCTAAAGTATATTTGAAATATTGTTTATCAATTTTGATTAATGAATTCAATAGAGAAGATTTGATATTGAATTTTAACCTACACTACATTTACCATTTGCACTTTATAGAAAAATATTCTTTTTTAACCAATTGTAAAATTGAACTTTTTGTTCGTTTCTATGCTTCCTAAGGAATGAAGATTCTTAAAACACAAATACATTAAAGTGAACTTTCTTCTGTACCTAGTTAAAACTTAAATTGTATTATTTTCAATTTTCACTTAAAGTATACAATTCTCTGTTAATTAACATACCGGTAGACGATATTCAGTTAGATTGTATACCTCTACAATTTATAATGATATTATATCTATAATGATATTGTATATGTGCATTTATGCTATATACTGTATAACATAATATCCTTGTAATAACATTTTTGTAATAGAAATAATAGATACCAAATATTATTTATATTTTTACAGCACAATAATTAATTTATGTTCATATTTAAGTATCTATCAATGTCATTTTATGAATAGAGGAAAAAAAACAATTAATTATAATTAATTATACATTATTTTACCATTCTTTCACATGCTCATATTAAAATGTTTTAGATTTAAGTTGTTATATAATATTTTATATAGTATTAATTAATATTAGCTAGTTGGAAAATTCTTTAACTTCGTAATTTATTTTATGCGCATTTTAAATATACAATACACGTCTAACTGCGTAATTGTTTGATTATTTATGTTCAATTTGTAATTATTTTATTTTAATATATTTGCAAATTTATTTTTAATATTTTTTACATTTCTTTTATGTTACACAAAATATATTCTAGATATAGTATAGTTGAGTTTAATTAAAATAATGTTAAATATTAAAATATTGAAAATAAGAATAAAAAATATCAGAAGAGAAATAAGAAGAGAATATTGAAAATAATTTTTAAGTCTGACATTTTCTGTTGTCCTAAGTATACTTTTAAATAAAATACTCATCTTTTTTAAATCCGGTACTAATTTTAATTAGTTATATATAAATTTGGAACTAAATAGATATTACATTTTTAGAAATACAATATAGGTATCATTAAGCAATACATTGAAATATATTATGAATAAATTTATTAGATATATATGTAATTTATTCAATACTCTGGAATATATTCAATAACTGTAATAAATATACGTTTAAAAATTTATTCAAACTAAAGGTGCTTGTAAAAATAATGGTTTTTTACTAATATTTTTAGTATACTAATAATTTTCAAGTCTGTCTAATTAAAAATTACTTTTCTCGCACTAGGGTGAACCAATAATGTTCGACTTAGACTATGACTAATTGTACTGGTTTATCTAATTATTGTAAAAGAAATTCTTACTTTAATTTATTAAAAGCAAGATGAGTATGTATTTTAAGAAGTACATAGTTGCTATCTAGAATAAGACGCAATCAGTTTACCTCGGAGTAGGATAGTTTATTTAAAATATGTTCTGAAAGCGCTATATAATTATACTGCAAAAATGAAATTTATCTATGAGTGTATATAGAGAAAAGGTATTATTTACGATAATTAAATTATAAATATATTCGTATATCCAATATGCATATGGCTGTAAATATATTTTATGTATTAGAAAAATTAAAAGAATTAACAATAATATCTTAAATAGAATTTGTGTTTATGGTACAATACCAAATTGCACATAATAATTATATATAACTCTAATTATTAGTACAGCCATATTAATTACAGTCAACGAAAATTTAAATTTATATAATCGTATGTGAGTCATTCAATTGCATAATCAGACTAAAACATAATTTATTAATATTGATTGTCGCAAGTAACAAAAATAAAATCATTTTACAGCAATGCTTTATATTTAAATTTTAATATTTTTATTTGTTTTCTGTACAATTTAATCATAATCATTTAAATGCTAAACTAATTTTTGTCAACAGAGATGGAGATATGATTTACCAAATGTATACATATAAAATGAAAATATAAAAGTTTGTATAAATCTATATTTATACTTTTGATAATTGAAAAGTTAATCTTTTATTTCAGCTATAAGTCAACTATTCTGGGCTAAATTATTATTTCATTATTTATTTTTGTTCTTTTTCTGTTGAAATTTTCGTCTAATATTTTATACACATTTTTACTACAAATTAAGAACCATTTCAAAAATCTTTCATAAAAAAAATGAAATTATAATTTCAATATCTTTTTAGCATTAGAGAAAAATAATTTTTAACGTTTAAATATTACTTATAAAAAAGGCAACTATATATATTTGTCAATGTCGTTATTCAAATCCCTTGTTTAAAACAATTAACAACAAATTCTTAATACAGTATTAAGTTTGCAATATTGTTGTTAGAATGTATATGTGAATATATTGTCGTTATATCGCTTGACTCCAATATTAATATCAAGTAAGTAGTAATAAGCAACTTTTATATAGATATTTTCATTGTATAAATAATTTTTATATGTCAAGATAGTAAACAAAATAATTAGTGTATTATTTGTATTAAAATACGATTTATATTAAATTATATTCATATTGATCAATTGATTATGAATAGAATAAATATTAATGATTTTTTTTAATCGCCTTCGTGCTCCTTCATTTTTTATTTTACGAGAAGGATTGTGTCCCAGTACGAGCCAAATATACAGTAGATCTACGTATTACTTAATGTAAAAAAATTATTCAGATCAATTTGAATTATAAACATAGTTAATTTAACAACAATATTTAAGAATAATATATTCGAAAAATATCAGTTAATAAAAAATTCCGAAATATTGAAATGTAATCAATGGAAAATTTTGAACATTAAGATATGCTGTGAGATGCCGTGTAAAAGTTATAAATTTACCACTTTATGCATACTTATAATATAAACGTGATCATTTATGTAATTAGAAGTTCTTTCTAGTTGATGTGCATATTTCAGTTATTAATTACACGTTTATAATGAATAATAATTATATTCATAATCATCTATGGCGTTCATAAGAATAACCTTTTAAATTTTAATAAAAAATCGTTTAAAAGCACATGTATTTATTACATTTATAAAATGAAATGATTCCTTCAAATAATTTTATTTATAAAATGTACTACCATTTATAAAAACTCTATATCTGAAATTTAAAAAATGAATAAGATTTATTTTCTGATTTATTGTATATTTATAACTAATATTAATTCATATATAAATGTGACAATCAAAAAATAAATTAATATCAAGCATTATTTTACTCTTGTTACAAATTACTGCCTTTCATTTAATCGAAATTTAAAAGAATATAAATTATATAAACACACTATTTTGTATGAGTTTCCATAAACTATATGTAGATAGATACTTTAGATTTATACCATAAAAAGAATTTAAAATATATTTATATAATTCACTAAAATATCGAGGAAAACAAATACTTACATTTTAAATAAAAATTTCTAGTTGAATTTGTTTAATTTTAGACATTTAAAATCAGGGTATTCAAAATTATTAAAATTATAATTATTGTGTACAAAATATATAATAAATTAGTATTATTGTTCGATATGAATTTGAAATAGAATTTTATAAATATATTTTTAAAACTTTTTTTAACGCTATTTACTACAATTTAGAACAGAGAAAATGAAATCGTTACTTATATGTTGATTACATTAAAATACCCGTGCAAAATATATTCACTGCACCTTCTTATTTTATATTATATAATAAACTTTAAATATTATTTCATTTATATGTATTTACAAATTTAAATTTACGAATTAGTTGCTTTAAATGTATTATTCTTTCAATTCTTTCAATGTTATTCTTATTTTTATTCATATTGTGATTTTTATTAAAACGTTATTATTTATCATGAAAATTATATATTTTTCAAAAAAATAAATATAAATATACAAAATAGCGAAGATAATATTTGTATAATATAATGCAACAGTTCTATTTTATTAAAAAATAAACAGAATTATTATTGATATAAGCAGTAATTGAATTGAAACAATATCAGCTAGAAACAGAATGTTTTTCAGTTTTATTTTTAATTTTGTATTTATTTTAATATTGATTGTAATTTTTAATTTAATATTTCAGTTGTCGACAATAATTCCAATATCAATTAAGTATATTATATATATTACAATTTATATTTTATATATTATACATAATATATATAATATATGTAATATATAATATATGTAATATATTATATAATATTATTATATTATATTATATTATATTATATTATATTATATTATATTATATTATATTAATATATTATATTATATAATATTATATATATTATATATATAATATATAATATATGTAATTATATATAATATATATAATATATATACTTGTATATATAATATAATATATTAAGTATATCGTACTGTTAAATTTATCGAAATATTAATTTCCAGATTTATAAAGGTATCTTTGATTTTTCATAAGAAAATTCTATTTTATTAGTATTTGTAAAAAACATACTATAATAAGCCTTCTAAACTTAAATAATTATATATTTTCAATTGTAAACCATATAATATCGTATATACAAAATATAAAATTAAAAATAATTAAAAATATTATTTAATATTTAAATAATATATTTAATTAAATACTTATCAACTATATAAAATAGTAATTTGGAATAAAGGATATAATCAATTACAATATAATAAAGTTAATAAAACTATACACTAATGTACTTTTAATAAATTAATATAATTAATACTACCTGATGATCTAATTAATACGCAATAATATATATTTTTTCATATATAATCCTTTTCGTGACGTAGTTCTACAAAAAGTAAAACGTAAAAGTTAAATTTTTCAATATGTACCTTCAAGTATATATACACAATATATACATAGTGAAAGTCGACAACCCACACACACCCTTTTAAATAAACCTTATGGAACAACAAAATTACTTATTTTTTAACTATCATGTATACTTATGTGTACATTTGAACGGGAAGTACATGTAAAATGCAAAGTAAAAATATTTATAATTTTGAAAATAATTTATTCCACTTAACAGTATAATTAAAAAAATATTACAAGATATTTAACTAAATTTTGAATATTTGTAATGTAAAATTTGTAATTACATTCATTATGTAATTAGATATAATTAGATGTAATAGAGTACATGTAATTAGATGTTCCGTGCAATCGTATAAATACTCATGAATAGAAAAGAAAAAAACAGGATCCATTGTCTACAAACAAGCAAACTTTATGATATATCAAAAATAGTATGCTTATAACTATTAGCCTCGAGAATTTAACGAAATCACTCGCCATTACGAAATTATTAAATATAAAATACCCTTTAATTGCGAGAATTAATATATACGTATATGGACACGTCGAGTTCGATAAACAGATTGCCTAATCTCTCTTTCCCATTGTCTTAATCTCGTTGGACCAGGGTTGATTAGAAAGAACGCTTTTTTACAATCCCCCTTTGGTGCAGAAGCTGCCGCCGGCGAAGCGACACCTGGAGCAGGAGCGCGTTCACCCTTCTCCGCGTCATCAGCCTTTGACCCCCCTCGAGAGCAAAAAAACTCTCTTTCTCTCTCCTTCTACCTCTCTTTCAGTTCCCTAATTTCGCTCCTGACATTATAGAGAACACACAAGGGGAGGGAGGAGGGAGAGAAAGAGAGAAAGTAGAGTAGAGTTACGCGCTGCCGAATCTTTGAAAAAGGGAATCCATGACGAACCCCACCCCTTTTGCATGCGCGTGTATGTGCGTTTTTTAAGAGGGGGTCATGAGTAAGAGTGAACAAGGCTGCTCGAAGGGTTGCTTTAAATAATAATGTAAAAGGGCGCGCGCGCGTTTCGCCCTAAGAGAGAAGAGGAGAGAGAATGAAAAAGAAAAAGAACGAAGATACCAAGAACGGATGGAAAAAGTGCGCGCGAGAGTTCGGTTAGTTGCTTGTCAGGATTTTTGCGGGGAAGACACGTATCATCGAAGATATTTTATGTTATTTATTCTCCCTCTCTCTCTCTCTTTCTCTCTCTCTCTCTCTCTTATTCTGCTTTTAGCTCGCGTGTGGGCGTTGCGATGTGCAAGTGCAGATAACGATGTGAGAATTTTTCTTCGACTAAAAGTGTTCGAATGAAGTGCAATTTAAAACCGACGAAATATCATTTAAAAATAATATTGAAAATTAATATATAAGGAATGTTCCTGAAACTTGAAAGTATCTACTGGATATAAGAACTAACTATTTGAACTTTCTACATTTGATTGTTTGAGACGGGTGGGTATTTATACTTGAAATAATTTTATACTTCAATAAATATAGATTAATTACATTTACCCGTATTTTAATATTTTTCTTATAATTTAGAGACAAGCAAAAAATAATATATAAACTGATGTATTGTATAATAATACTAAGCAACATTAACAATTTCATAGTGTACAAAAGACGTGTGTAGAAATGCTAGTATACAAAAGATGTGTGTAAAAATGCTAGTGTACAAAAGATATGAGCAGTGACGTTCTATTATTTATACTCCTATATGTACATATTTTTAAAAATAATCAATATATATGATACTAAAATATACTTATTTTGTAGTTAACATTATTTTATTACTTATAAAAAGTACTAAAACTAAATTAATGATTTTTAAGAAGCACTCGTTTTCTATTTAAAAATAATTTTTTAAATATAACTATGCTAAAAATAAACTATATTACTAAAACAAATGTATTTCCAATAAATAAATTATTTAATAATATTATTTTGAAAAGTGAAATTAAATTATTTGCAATATTTATACAAGTTTGTGTAATAAAATGAAAACTTTAAAATTAAATTTTATTCGGCCTTTAAAAATATATATTTAACTTTGACAAAAATTTAAAATTTTCATTATGATCATTAAGATATTATTCCTATATAATATTTAAAGCAAACATTATATTTGATAGATTATTGACATTGAAAATATTATATGAATATAATAAAGAATTAAAATTCATGTAGTTCTAAATGGAAAAGTAAAATTGGTATTTTAGTTAGTAATAATTTATATATAACACAAATATACAATAAACAGATATTCGAGCTTTGATAAAATATTTTAAATAGATATAATAAAATGACTTAAAACAATAAGTGTAATATTATTCTCATTTTAATAAATATATACTTATAATAAAATTATATTAAAATAGTTTTTCAAAACGTCTTAATCAAATTTTATTTACAGAATTAGGAATTAAATTTTATTAAACGTTATTTATATTTAATTTTTAAGGATATTCGAATGTAAGTACATCTTAAAATTAGTTTTCCAACGAAATGAAGTGCAATTCGATAAGTATATTTGTTTTATTCATATTTTATCAAATATTAAAAGAAATCGTAGTCTATAAAATAAGTTTCAGATGATAAAATTCTTTTAAAAATATGTACTTTTTCTGTAATCTCATAATAAGACTTCACTTTTAATTTTTTCAAATAAGAAAAATATTACATACACTATTTCTATAATTTCATTAATGTCTGATGTCTGTGAATAAGTATTTTTATAAATACATTATATTATTAGAAATAATCCATAATCAATAACGTGTATAATTTAAATTAACTAGGAGTTGAAGGTAGCATTGTATTAATAACTAATAACAATATTTTTAATAAATATACTATCATATAATTAAAATACATTTCTTTATCGCATTGAATCATTGATATTAATTTTATAATAATTTTAATTTTCAAAAATCAATTTTTAACATAAAATTAAAAAAAAATAGATGGCTTCAATAATAGTACATATTATCTGCGATACTTTTAATATTTAAAAATTATATTTTACATTGAAATTTGACATCTTTGACAATATAACTTATTTTTAAATTAAAACAATATGAATTTAATAATTTCAAAATGTTTAAATTTCTTTAATGTGTAAATATATAATTTATGAACAACAATTCACACATATATATTTAACACGAAGAAAAAAAAATTGAATGTTAAGTTGCCTAAATAGATTAAACTTATAAAATGAATTGAATCAAAGAATATATGTTTTAATAGCTAGTGGCAAAACCATGCAATGAATATTTTTCTTTATAAGAAAGTAACAGATAAATTTTATTTTATAATTAGTAACATTCAACTGATAATTATAGAATAAAATTATAGAATTGCAAAAAAATTAAATTAATAAATGTTAATATAATTAACAAATCATTATCAAAAAGTTATTGCAAGTTTTATAAAATGGGCTTATTCATATTTTAAAATTGGATTCGTTTGTTTTTTAAGAAATTTGTAGTTCCAAATAATATTTATTATAGCTACATACTTTTTTTTATTTATTCATTCACATAAGATTAGCGAATTTATTACTTAATTTTATTATTTTACATATAATCTGTTATATTTTTAATCAATTTAGTTCTTTTCGTGAAAATAAATTATAAAATTTACTAAAAATATAAATATTAATTTATAGTTAAATGATCTATATATAAATGTCAATTGTATAAATCAATTTGAATGGAACTAGAAAATTAACAAATACCTTTTATGAAATTAAATTGTTTTTAGTAATAGATCCTCAAAGTTTTATGCAATTATTGTAAATGTCCAAGTACGAAGTAAATTAATGGTTCGGCCTCAGCGTTTAACATTATTAACATGAAACAATCACCATGTATAACGATTTGAATAAAAGATTATTAAATTATGTTATTAAATTATAATATTATTAATTTCTTAATGTATTTATTTATAAAAAAAGAAAAATATATATATATATATATGTAGGTATGTATATATGAAATAATTATCAAATGCAATAAATGCAAACGATTTAATTATTCTTTTAATATATGTCCATTTATTTTTATATTGTTGCCAAATGTAGAAATCATATAAGCTTGAGTAGCTAATTAAATGAATAATGCATCTGGGATTGAATTAAATAATTAGTTTCGAGAAAATAAAATCGGAAATAGAAGAAATTTAAAACCGTGTGAGGCATAAAGAAAAAAATTTTTTATATTAGTCGTTTCCCGTGAAAGAGCGTAAACGAAAAAAGGTGAGCTGATCGTTACACCCGTAAGGACCGAAAATGAGACAATGAAAACCTAAAAAAGACACCTTCCGAATGAAAGTGAGCCAAGCCCGAGTAAAAACGAAAGCCAATGAAATATAAAGGAAAAAAAAATGAGGTGCCGGATTTTAAGGGGGTAGATATGAGCTGTTGCTGCTGCTGCTGCTGCTGCTGCTACCGCTGCACCCTTGTATAAAATAGCGATCTATTCAGTTGCGCGCCGCTGGTTTGCCCCTTGTATAAAATTGCGTGAACGTGAGTTGACAGAATACGGAGCTCTGTAAAATAAAGGAGCGATGGAGAAGGATAAAAACGATGCTAACCAAAGAATTTGTACCCGTGCATCTATGCCCGTGCGCGTGTCTCTCTCTCTCTCTCTCTCTCTCTCTCTCTCTACCTATCTGTGCACGCGCGTGCGTGAGAGGGAGAGAGAGAGAGAGAGAGAGAGAGAGAGAGATGAACGGGGAAAAATCGTAAAACTCGCGCGCTACAGCGGCTCTTCTCTAGTGTTATAACAGATGTTTAATCCACGGCGATGAGCCTTAAGGATCGAATACTTCTGATAATCGTGAAATTTCGATTTTGCGCGTAGTGTGAAAAAATGTGGAAAAATCGAGCGTGGACAAAAGATCAAGGTTACTTGACATTTAACGTTACTTTATTTTTTTTATTAATACAATTTACTGTTTCCTTTTAGAGAGCAATTTTTCTTTAACTCTCTTTAAAAGGAATTTCTGACAACTTTAATTTTGCTTATTAAAATTTTTCAAACGATAAAGGATTTAATTACTATTACAATGAAATCTTCAATAATTAAGTTTAATCTAAATTGATAGTTACGTTTAAAATATTCAAAAATTCTAATTAGATAAACCAATTGATTTGAATATTCTAACCTTATATTTATAATATAAGTAATGAGTAATATTAAACTAAATTTTATAAAAATACAGTTTATCGTATAAATAATTATATAAGTAAAATAATCAATTGTTATTAATGAATATTAAAATATTTTAAAACAAGTATATAATACAAGTACAAAAACATATCCAAGTTAACTAATTTTTCCAGTTGTAATATAATAATTTACTTGTAGTCATTCTAAGTAGTCCTGTGATGTCAGTTGTTGTTTAAAATATAAATATGAGTTTTGTTTTAATTTTAAAAAGAGAGCAAAACGCTTATATTTCTCGTTATAATGGATGTACGAATTTTGATCTCCTTAATACAATTGTATAAAATAAAAGTTGTCTAATATTATGTAAACAAATCCAAAAGTTTTCAATAAAGCTATTGTAAAAGATTATTTTAAATTAATAATAGAAATGTTTTTATTGTATATATTTATGACAAAATTTCAAATATTATGTGGTCATCTTTCAGTTCCAGTAATTAGTAATTGTATAAATATAATTAAAATAATAATTAATTAGTAAAATAAACATATATCTCCTTCGTGCCCTTAACTAGCCTAATCGTTGTGTTTAAAGATGTAAAACAAAATAGATAATAAAATTATATTGTAACTGGCTTAAATTTCATATTTTTGAAAACAAATTTACTATAATGCATAAATTAATTAAGAAGCATGATTAAATTCAATAGAAATAAGAAGAAGAATGATTTTTATTATTTTATTAATGAAGTTTTTGGTAATTTTAAAATAATTTTTAAAGTCTATTTAATGTTAAAATTAAAATTAAAATGCCTTTTAGATTGATTTTTTTAATTATGGAATTATGATAAATTCAATCACGTAGTTTATATTGCAACTTTTTATAGTTATCAGTTTAATATTTAGACTATTTTTATTTGTTTAAAATAATTAAATACAAATGTTTTTAAGATCAATTAAAATTGAAAACATTTATGAAGAAAAATCGTTTTAAAATATGGAAATTTGTTCATTGTATGGTATATCATATTATTGAATTAATAATTATTATTGTGATTTATGTTTATATTTGAAATCAAGAATCATGTGATATACTATTTCTCTGAGCAAGAATCATTTGACAAAATATAATGTTATCTCTATCTTCCAAAATTTCTTAAATAAATTTAAATTAGAAGACAATTTTTTAGGTTAGTTTTTAGTATAATAGATCAAGGAAATAATAAATTATGTACTCGTCACTATTATAAGTATAATAGGAATACGTGTATTAAGGAAATATGGGAAAAAACCAACGATTAAAAGTAGTACATATTGATAGTTGGTGACTGGTGTACAAAGCGGTGCATCAATTAGCAAAATTTTAGGACGCCATTTTGGGGAAAACTCTTGGACGCTTCCATTGAAAGCCAACCTTCGATCACCATCTCTCAAAGTAGCCAAGGGGGCTTGGGCCGGACAATGTGACACGCTCCTACTGCTTTCCCCATTAAGTAGACGTGTATCAGACAGAGATGCACCTATATTACAAGGGGTGGGGATTCGAGCAACACGAATAGAGTGCGTAAGAGCAAGGGGCGGGAGGAGGAAAAAGAAAGAAAGAGAAAGTGATAACGAACGATGATATTCCGGGATACATGGGCAAAAGGGCAAACGATGAAGGCAGAGTGGGTAGCTGGAAATTTGTATATTCTTAGATGATAAATATAATATATTATAATAAAAAAGAAGTGACCGAAAAAATAGAGCCTAAGAGTAAGATTTCTAACGACGTGCTATGCATGCAGTCGTAATGACGAATATTGGTTGAAATTATTCCAGATGGTTATTTAGAAATCGGCAAAATCACTGTAATAAAAAATTTATGTATCTTATTGAAATAGTATAATTTTAAATCACAATACTAGAATATAAGACACATAAACAAATTCATTTATAAAAATTAGTTCTAAAATATAAAACAAAAGCTGAAAATGATTTATACTTTGCTTTATGCTATGAATAGTATTGAATATAAATTTATTAATATGTATTATTACTGAAAATGAATCTTTGCATTTTTTTATTAGCAAATTGAAACTTTTTTACAATTTTTATGGATTATCTCTTTTAATAAGGAATGCGTACATATGTAGCGCAGTACAATATATGAAGTGTATAACAACATACAATTATATTTTATTATAAAAACTTTAATCATATTTAAAATAGCAGTTCGAAAGTCACAAAATACAGTATAAAAATATTTAAAATAATGTGCAGCCATTACGGTATCATTACTTCATTTATTTATTCGAATAAATTAAAACTTATTTCAAGTTACAAACAATATTTTAATTTTATTGTGTATACAGCTTTTATACATTTAAAATCTTTAAAACACCAATAATTATTATAAAAATTGTTACATAAATATTTTACGTAACATGTATAAATATTTCAAATACTTATGATTAATTGTTAATAATAATTATATATTCATAGTAAATATAAGTAGACCTAAAATTTTTTGTATTGCGCAAACTAAATTTCTTGTTCAAGTATTATAAAATAATTTTCATTTTTATATTGAAGTGATTATTTATACAAATTAATAATTTTTTTAGCTATTTTATATATGCTTAAGACAATTGTAGGCATTTCATTATAATATATTGCTATAAGAAATTGATAACATCGTACATAAAAAAGTGAAAGCTACTACATCGAAAACGCAGTACTATCTATTAAAAAATTGAATACTAACACAACTTATACAAAATAGAAAATGTTTGTTAAGAAAAACAGAAGCTATTAAATAAAAATATGTGCTAACTGTAGACCTATAATTTATAATGTTTTACAAGTGGATGATAATTTTAGTTTGAAATAAATAAAAATATAATTCTGTTGTTATTCGTATTTAAACACATTATTTTTAAAACAATTATGAAAATATTAAAATAGAACATTAATTTTTTTCTCTTTTTATAATGTAAAACAAAAAAAAAACAAAAGAAATAAATACATATATAACAATGAAAGTTAGAGTTTACGTACTCGGGGATGATCCTTAGCGACTACCGATTGGTCAGAATTTTGACCGAAGTCCGGGATTCTTTTCTTTTGCTTTCTTTAGTATCGATTATATTTCCAATCAATTGGCTCAGTTTCTCCACTAACTGAGAAGTTTTTGAATTGGGGGTGTGGTTTATAAGTATTAGAATAGCATTTTTCTCTTTCGTTTTCTCTCATTCGTCGTTCTCTATTCATTCTTTACTATTTCATTTGTATATAACAACTTTTCCCACCATATAAATTAGTTTGATTCATTCGGCACATAAGATACTACCACTTGTAGATCTTTTTAACGTCTATCTATAACTTTCTAATAGCGTAATGTAAATCTTCCTTTTATTAGAATTTTATATTAGTTTTTATACGATAAAACAAATATATGTATCGTATATTTGTAATTTATATGTCTAATCCTTATTTTTAAACTATTAATATATTTTTATGTGTATTCATACGTATATATATATATTTTTTTTTAATACAAAACATTTTTCATTTATTTAACATTTAACATTTAACATTCGAACAATTTACAACGTACATGATTACAATAATACTGAAAATATTCTTCTATAAAATATTTTTAATATCCCAATTCTTAAGATTAAAGTTTAATAATTATTATAAAAAAAATAAATTACAATTTTCCTATTATTAAAAGTATAAAATTTTAAATAATATTACATGGTTTATAAAAATTATTTTCATGATAATATAGAACGGAATTTTGAAAATAAATAATGGTCTGCATTTATAAACATAAAATAAATACAATACATGTGTAGAATACTAAATTTGTCTTTAATCGTAAAAGAAATACATAATATCCTAATTAAAGATCTTAAATAATATTCTTTGTAGTAGTTAAATAAATATTATTAATTAAATATTTTAAATATAAACGTAAAGTTCTAATTTGAATTTTACTTATATACATTCAAATTATTATAACTTTATCCGTAGAAATCTATATTTTATCTTTATTTAATTAACTCTATTTTATTAAGTATATAAAGTGTAGAGATAAATAAATAAATTTCATTCGTAATAGAAAGTTATATATTCTTATATAGGATTAAATAAAAAACGTTTCAAATAATAAATTTCATAAATAAATCAATAAAATAAAAAAATTTTATCTAATGGAATACAAAATCAATAATTTTATAATCAATATATTAAAAAATAATAATTTATATTTAAAAATTGAAGTTTAAATAAAAAAAATATGAAAATTTTCATTAAAAAATATTCGATAAATTGAATGATAAATTGAAATTAACTATATAATCCATTATAATATTTCACTTATATAAATATTTTTATTAAAAAGTAATTATATTACAAATATTTTAAAGTATAGATAAATTATTAAAAAGAAACCTTAAATTGAAAAAATATAGTTTTTTAACTTTTTATAATCTCCCGACGATAAGAAGTATATAATATGTAATAGATATTTTTATCAACGTATTAATATTTGAATCATTCAAAAAATAATAATCATTATGTCATAATACATTTAAATTGTAGATAAATGTGAATTGTAGAATAAATTTATTCCTTTAATCTTTAATTTATATAGCGATATTGAAAATTATTAAAATATAAAAAATGAAAATAATTAATATTATCTGCTAAAGATTAAAACTAACAATTATTTATAAAAATAAATATTATGCTGGTAATGCGTGATTTAATCAATTGTAATTATTTTAGAATGTAATTTTCATCCGAATATTTTCAGTACTAAAAAGTTAAAGAAACTTTCAATTCTTCTAAAATTACATACGACAGTTTTTATTTAAAATAGACATGAATTAATTAATAGGTCGCTTTCTTGGCTTTCAACACTTTATTGAAAGTGATTTATAAACTTACGTTGTTTCAATTTAAAAAATGCCTATCTATAAACTGCGATTCTGAATCTCAAGTTCGAGAATTGAAATGAAGTTGTAACTCCTCATCATATAGAATAGCGAAGCTACAGGTCTATCCTTGACGAAAGTGCGAAATATCGAAAGTGCGTGTAAGGATGCTCACTAGTGCAAGAAAGAGGGTCAATCGGTTAGGCGCGGGTGGGGTCTCCAGTACTTGGCGCAGGGACGAATGGAAAAAGCTGACGTGTGATTGGTGCGTTGAAAGAAAACGCGACACGGATGCGAGTGGGAGTTAGTGAGTAAGTGTGAGTGTGGTGTGTGTGAGCGAGAGAGAGAGAGAGAGAGAGAGAGTGAGAGAGGATGAAAGGTTTCGGGTTCGCAGCACACGGAACCGAGTTGTTGCGCTAAGGCACGTACACTACGTTGCGAGCGTCCGAGTGAACAAGACGTTAGCTCGTACTTCTTTCTCCTGCGCTGTCATTAAGAAATCATAAGCTTGCGTTATCATTTCATTGATTCGTCGATCTCGACGAGGTTATTATATCGGCGGGACCAGCCAGGAACTTCGATCAGAGAGTCGCGTGATACATACTGTATTCGCTTCACCGGACGTTCGAATTCCCGAGGATTCTAGGTTTTTGACGGATTCATGGTACTGATTGACAAGTCGGGATTACTAGGATAAGGTAATCGATTATCGGCGTTTATGCGTGGCTTTTTAAATTGAAATTCAGCAATAATAATACTTTTCTCTCTCTCTCTCTCTCTCTTTCTCTCATTGTTACTATTGTCCTTCATTAATAGACGTTTAAACGATACTGTAAAGATCTGTATACATATTTTTAATTCTAACTATGCTGTGTTTATTATATTTGTATCTAATAATTTATTTTCTAAATATTTAAATATTATTAATGATTTGCCTAATATGTTTATTCTGATATGTTTAATTTATAAAAAATCTTTTATAAAGTACAATCCAATCACTTAAAGAATAATAAATGTCCAAGTTTTATCAATAGCATCCAAAATTACCAACAATAAACTTAAGCAATTTTATAGACAAAACTTCCATAATTTCGAATAAATTTTTATAAAAATATTTAAATCAATTATTTTATTAAACTTATACAAAACTATATAATTAGACATATGTACTATATTATAAATTTACAATCTAATTTATTTTAGATTATTTATTTAAATAGTAAATATGTTTATAAAATATATTTCTTTGTAAATAAATAGTTAAATAATTATTACTTATTAATTATTAATAATAATTAGTTAAATATTTAGTTTTGATTGCAGTATTTATTATCTTTTGTAATCAAAATATCAAATATCTAATTCAAATTGTATAAATAACATATTTTCATTCTAAACTAATGTAATTGTTGATACTTTGAAAATAAATTTTATTGATATAACAGTTAACAAAACTAAAACAACTAAATCTAATTTACATTTTTTGCTACAAATCGACTCGGCCTTTTTGTAAAATTCTATAAAAAATGTTCTTGTTATTTATAAATAACATCAATCTCTGTCGAGCACATCAAGTAACAATTAATTTTAAATGTATTAATTTAATATTATTTTTTATCATCAAATAACCTCAACAATCTCTATAAAACAATAAATACCGATGTTTGATCTACATAATACATTAATTTTCTTTTAGAGTTAAAATAACAATCATTATTATCGTCGATATAAAATTTTGCACAGAATAATTTTAGAAGATCAAGTTAAACCAAAAAGATTAGAAATTCTTCCGTAACATTCAGAGAAAATTGCAGTATCTCCGGCGGAAGAAGTACCACAAAGTAGTTAACAAAAGCAAAAAGCAGAATACAGAAAACTAGCTACGATTAACGTTGCTTCGTCAATGGTTAGAGGTAAAGGGAAGAAACTTCTGATGTCTTTATCTTTCTTTCTCTCTCTCTCTCTCTCTCTCTCTCTCTCTTTCTCTCTCTGTATATATATGTCTTTATCTTCATCAGTCTTTCTTTTTTGGATCCTCCTCTACTACTCCATCTTTCTCTCTCTTTTTATTGCTTTTGTATAGTAATGAAGTCTTAGGTAAATCTAGACGTTTCATTACTCTATATTTTTCTATCTTTAATAAATATACTTGTCTCACTCTCATTCCCTATATGCTTGTGTTCGCTTGGCTTTCATTACGGTTCAGTTACAGCACGTAGTATATACCGTGTAACGGAATAATTTTTCTTTTTAAATCTTTTCTGCTTGAGATGTATTTTCTTCAAGAAGAGAAAGATAGATAGATAGAGAGAAAGAGAGAGAGAGAGAGAGAAAGAGGCAGGGAGAAAGTGATACATCTAAAATATATATAAGTATACATAAATATAAACGAGAGTCAGTGCCTTCTTCACATGTTGCAGCTCGACAGTAATTTTTTTCCCATTTGGTTGTTGCATTGTTGCTGTGTTGTTATGTTCCTTTTATTGTCGAGGTAGAGGCCCCATTTTTACGGTGCGTCCATTTCTCTGTCCTTTTCCCTACTGTGGCTCCACATCATCCCGAATTTCGCTTCCGCGAGTGCGAACATTTTGTCCGATTCACGATGGGCGAATTTTTATTGTTTTACTGTTCAGAATAAGAAAATCAGAAAAAAAATAACAAATGAGAACAAACCTTATTTAACTTTTACTATTTGGAATTTTTAATTTGTAATTTCAATTACTATTATGATTAATAAGAAAAATTTTACTCTTATATAGGAAATTAATATTTTTAGTTCATACATATAAAAAAATATTAGTTATTTCTATTCAACATGACTAAAGTCATTTGAAACGGTTTTGTATTATTTTTCATTGTTTTTAATATTACGAATCCAATCTTATTTAAAGTTAAGAAAAAACTAAAATAATTAAGTATAATAATCATTTAGTAAATGAAAAATTCAAACATTTTTTAAAAATATGCTATATATTTAAAATGTAAAAAACATTGAGTCTGTATATATTTTTCTAACAATTAATTAAGATAGAACTGAATTGAAAAATTAAAAAAAAATTTTTATTTAATTATTAATATTGTATATCTTCAAATTATATCAATGAACGTATTATTTTTACATGATATATTAAAAATTTTAAATATCTAAATAAAAAACTTATACAATTAAATTTTATATATAATTTTGGAAACGTAAAACATAGAATACGAAATAATTCTTGCTTATATATTTTCCATAAAACACAGTGCAATTTTGCACCTATTTGTAATAAATGTAAATACATTCAAAGTCAATATTTCAAAGTGTAATAAATTTAGTGAGCAAAGTTATTGAATTAACGAGCAAAAATTGTTAATTGAAATAATAAATGAGAATATATGTAGACCTTTAATTAAATAGCATTGTAAAATATACTTAATTACTTAGCAAATTACGATATAATCGACGATCTATTTCTTATAAAACTTTCAAATATGAGATATAATTAATTGTAAAAAGTCTAAAAATTATGCTTACTATCAAAATCAAACAGAGAATATTGTATTTATTGATCACACGGAAAGATATAAATCAGTATTGTTTCCATAAGAAAAAATAGTGAAAAGCCTGGAATCACTCTCTTCTCCACTTTATTTCAAAATGGTTCCCCCATTTCTATCTTGCGAGATGGCAGAACCTTATGCTCTGCTATCCCTCGTCTCTCATCACAACTCTAACTTTAATCTTTTAGCCTACGCTGATGAAGACGACGACGACGACGACGACGACGACGACGACGACGACGATGACGACGACGACGACGACGACGACGACGACGACGAAGACGACGACGACGACGACGACGACGACGACGACGACGATGACGACGACGATGAAAACGTCGCCATGGCGACCGCACATACGTGGGATGCTGCTACCCTTGCGACATCCGTTAAACCCTCATGCCACGCGTCCATTTCAAGTAAGGGAGGTCTACTTGCCTTGAGAGTCTACTGTTACGATTGAAATAGAAAGTGTTTTTTTTTTCTAAATTTTTACTGTTAATAAACAGTATATTGTAGCTTCAGGCCATTCTCTTATTTGTACGATTTTCAAGTTATTGTAATTTTTGTTCTTTTTTTTTTTTTGAGTCTTTTTATATATTTTGCATATTATTACTAATAGAAGAAAAATATTAATTGATATATTATGTAGTATCTATGAAGTCGATTAAGAATTAGAAAATCCTTAAGCAGAAACGATAATGAAAAGAATTTTTGATCATATATAAGGCATTATCAAGTTCTATTTATAAAAGTAACATACAACAAATATTTAATATATGAAATATGAAAACAATATTATTTCGCTAGATTATGCCTATATATAAATTACTAGTTTTTTTTTATATAATTTATATAAATTTAAATTACTAGTTTTATAAATAATAACTATATATAAATTACTAGTTTTAATGCATTTTTATATAAAATTTGCCTTTATTGTTTTTTTTCAGGATATTATATTGAAACTATTTAATATTATACAATAAAATTAGAATAAATTCTTTTTTTTTTAATTTATAATCAGATAAAATAAATTACGTGTTTGTAAAATATTTAAGTACATTTTTAGTCTTATCGTCTACGTCTCTTAGAATGAAAATATCTCTCTTAAGGAAAACCTTACTTTAATTGGGCTAAAATTTATTCTCTCAAATCATTAGCCTTTTATATTAGTTGTACGAGTTAATTGAGATTTAACCAAAATCAAAACTGATAATTCAAAACTGATCAAAAAGTTGAATTTTTGAAATTATGTACTAATGAAAATAAATATAAAAGCGTAAAGTAAACTGGAAACAACATGTGTAATTCCTAATTTTATCTCGTAAATTATCTATTAAAGTATTTTGTTTCATTTACATCTAGGATTATTATCTCATTATTTAATATGAAGAAATCATATTAGTCATTTTAAATACATGATACAAACATTCACCACTTATGTTAAATAAAAGTATACTGAAACGTGTTTGAAAACCTTTCATCGTTATTTTTAAATATTTTTAATGATTAATAAAAATTTATTTAAAACATACAAATATGTAATTTACTAAAGATAGTATTAAATTTTAATGATTATTTACTGGTATAATAGTTCATACTATTTAAGTTATTTATAAATAAAATTCTAAAGCATTTGTAATGTTTTATAATAAGTTTTCATTAAACTTTTACAGTACATAAATATAGAATTTTACTTTATAATCAATTTAGAGCCTGAACTACTTTCATTTCAAACCACTTTAAATGAAATAACAATATGTATTCCAACATATTTTAATTATCGAAAAATTTAAAATTTTTCTGAATTTTGATATGCATTGATTTATTATTTATTTATTAAACTGTTTGACTTGAGGTTATTGTTTTAAAATTATAACTAAATAGGATATTTTTAATTGATTTTTGAAAATCATGGAAAAAACTTATTCGAACATTACTAATCTGCTTAGAATTTTATAAAATAACTTAATTTAATCCATTTACATAATTTACGTTATTTTGTAGATAAATTGATAGCGACATTTGTGCAATTTAAATCATAAACATACGCCTAGTGAGTGTTTAGTACTCGCATTAATGAATACACTTCTCAACTACTAATTGTCAAAATAAAAGCGCCGTAACGTAATTCATTTACCAATGCTTTTTCCCTTTTCACCAATAATTTCAAACGTTGCATCGAAGTGAAAATGTTATATGCTCATACGTATGTTATCCCGCTATATTTACTTTTTCTCGAGAGTTAAAGCTAATCCAGCCCTCGATTCTCTCAACCTGGGATTCGAACACCTGCGCGCGGATTTGGAACAGCGTATGCATAAGAATTTCGTAATCTAGCAGATGTATATGGCTTCTGACTGTATAATAGAAAAGACCTTATAAGAAAAGATGAAAAAGAAGAACGAAAAAAGGAAATGAAGAGAAGGAACAATGAAATATGCGCCCGGGCGCATATCGCATCTGGAAGAAAAAAAATTATGCATCACCAATGGCCTCAAGGATAACGAAAGTGCTAGAGAGGCAACTCGCGCACTTGAGTTCATTGCTCGGCTTCTTTCATTACCGTAGCTTCTCGGAAATGCATGACTCATCGCGGCTGTTACGACTTTGCCGCGCTTGCTCTCTTTCCTTTCCCAATGCTCCTTCTTTTTCTCTGATACTCTTTTTCTTTCCCTTTTTTCTCCCATCGTATCCGTGCCTCGCTTCATCCGCCTAAGTTTTGTCTATGTCAATCTAATATAGAGAATCTGACCTCGAATTTTCAAGATTGCAGCTGTCACGCATATTCTAAAGAAGTCATGGATTAGAATATATAGACTGATGAATGCATTTCTTAATTACCGATTTTTTCACCTGCAGCTGGCGGAAATTTATTATTTTTGCATTTTTTTTACTCCGATTTATTTTGAATGTTTATACATTCGATTCTCACATAATAAGCTTTCAGAATGAAAAGTCATTCATGTTTCAGTTTCGAATTTATACAATTTTTAATTAAAAAATGAAACTCCGACGACATGACTTATTGCTCTACGTGTTGTATTCACATTAGTTTTAATTTATTAGTTTTAAATTATCACTTCTTGCGTAACCAATAATAGTTCTTACACATTTTGAATAAAAGAACAAGAGTTCTCTCCTTTTTCAAAATACTCATTTTTTCTGGGCAGGCAGCCATATTTATATTAATTTTTATCAATTATCCTAGAAATCTCTTTAAACAAGTATGCTTTCAATTTTACGATATTCAGAAGCTGCTTTATATAGTATAAAATTTTTGCTGACATTCTAAATGTAATGAGTTCGTATGTTACGCAAGGCTAACTATAGCTTACGAAATACAAAACACAACGTCCAATTTTTCCAAGTAAAATATTTTCACAAAACTATCACAGCGCACTTTTATTAGCATTTTACTGAAGCTTACGACTCACTATATTGCGCTCGACCAATTGCGCATCTCACTCTCTCTCTCTCTCTTCCACGCTCTTTTGGCGCGAAACTCCATGCCGTACTCAAGTGGAATTTTTATAACCTTTCCTCTCATTGTATTTTACACATCTCCGCAGACGCGGACATGCACTAAAATGACTACGAGTTTGCATCCCAGCGATCTTGAAAATTACTCTTCGGAGGGTTATTGCACCACACAATACATTAAACTTTTGTATTTTGTGTATTCTCACATTTGTAAAAAAAAATTTGAATGCTGAAACAAATGGAAATAGAAATCTAATATCTAAATATTTCTTACTCTTACGAATACCATGAACAGATAATCGTTAAAATATGAGAAACGATTACATAGATACTGTTTAAAATGTCATTATTAGAACCCGTAATTAAAATTTCCCTATATTCAAACTATAAGTTACACAGTATACAATATAATGCACTTGTAACTATAATAGTTTAATGACTTACATTGCAACCAATTAAAATAACGAAAATTGAATGTTATTTTCATAATATAAGTTTCAATATATTAGTAACTTAATAAGGAATTATGTTTAATTTTTTATATATACTTGCAATTCTTATATGGCAATTTAATTGCGTACACATAAGTATATAAATTATATTGATTCCTGTTTCTTTTAATTCAGTATTGCAAAGTAAAAATATATTTTAAAAATATTTTAATAAAGTAGAAAAGTCTTGATAGTAGTAAAGTAAATGAGATATACAAAAAAGCCATCATTTAAATTATGGTTAAACTTATGTTATGTAATTGAATATTAATTAATTCTCATGATTAGCTCAAATAGAGTACATTAATAGATACTATAAAAAAATATGTACATAATTTTGTTTGTGATACGTGTGCACAATCTGATTACACTCGTTTTATATTTCGAAAGACTAGCATTTACTTTCATATGTATAACGCTACTTGTCGATTCTAATAACTGATTAAAGACCATGTGTAACTTCTAGTAAAATACTTTTCAAAAGAGTAAATAATTCATTCCGCTTGCAGTGATAAAGTCTCGAAATCCTTTCTATTTTTCCACGAACCCACATCGTAATTACTTTTAAAATGGATATTATTTGGTTTGAAACTAATAAAATTGAATTTCCAAAGTGTAATTTACTTTATATTAAATGTTAAAAAGATAATCATGTAACGTGTATTAAATTATAGAGAAAACAGTAGCCATAGAGTTTAATACGGTAAAATTCTTCATAAAATATCTTACAAAGCATCATAGTGTATTGACGTCGGCTACCTGCTAAACCTCATCGGTTACCTGGTAAATTTTTTTCGCAATAGCAAGTGATCTAATCTAGTTCGATCCTTATTTATCGAAGTTGCGTTACTTTTCTCCGAGCAACAATATTACGTTAAAGAGCAATAACTGAGATAGTTTGGTCGGAATCACCGCGTGAAAAGAGGAAGCTTCGATTTGTCATTCGAACGTCTCATCAATAATTTCCATCGACGTGCTGCAATTGAGCGACGGAACTTTTTCACTGCAGTAGGCAGGAGCAAATTCGAACGGACGTTGAATTTTTTGGATATCAGACGCATTAAACTGAGACGCACATACAGAATATACAAACGGAAGATAAAGTGCATTGTGGCTGTGTAATACCCTCGATTGATTTCAGCTCCTGCGGCTCATCTTTTTTGTTCCTTACATTTATCTTTATACACTCCTTCAATTTTATGATCAAGGCAATCTCATCTCGACAACTCAATCCACATTAAGTTGGATATTGTTTATTTTTAATTGCTCGATTTACTAACAGCATTTTATAAAGAATCATAAAAATTATTTGTTTTAGTAGATGTTAAAAATATTAAACTCACAATGAACAATATCAAAATCATATCAAAAGCAATATCAAAAACAATGATCTAAATTTTTTATTCTTTCTAGTAACAATTTAAAAATATTTTTAACTAATTTATAAATATAATTATATGGATTGAACTTAAAATAATATCGTGTAATATTTATAATAACTTAAAAAATATTTTGAATAAAAGATTACTTTAAATTCACTAATAATTCTAACAATTTTTCGGACGTTAAGTATCTTAAATTGTGAATTAATATTTTTATAAATGGCGTAAGCTTTCAGTATTCTTTAATCTTTTTTATTCAGTAATCTTTTTTATGTAGGATTACATTAAGCTCAATAAATTATCAGAAAATTTTGAATAGTCAATGAAATATTTTCTTATTACATAAAAAATTTAAGTAAATTATAATCAATCAATTATAATTAATATAAATATGAAACAATAATATTTTTTATAACCTTTACAGAAATTTTAGGAAAATTATATTGAAAGTAGCAATATGAAATTTGTCAGATATAAAGTTCAATGATATCGAATAATAGATGAAAATAATATTAAACTTACACACACAATATTTTTATATTATAATAAATTAAAATTAATAGATTGTGACTTAAGTTACTGAAAATTGAAATAAATTTGAAAATAAATAATATTGATAAGAGAGTAAATAAAAATAATTTTTTTACGAATATTGATAACTACATATTGATATTAATGACAAAAATATTACCACGAAGAAATAATAATTTTCAGTATAAGGTTGAATTTAGTCATCTATTAATTGTCTGTTCCGTCAATAATTATTTATTTGGAACTTTAATGTATAATTTTAATAAAATATTCAAAGAACATTATTTTGTTATAATTTTGATTATTTTTAATATTATTTCTTCTTTTAGTTAAACAAACAATATGTGCAAATAGAGTATTTATCATGATAATTTATCATTTTATTTACATAACTTTGACTACCAGCAGCCAACTTATCGAAAAACTAGTAGTGCCAGAAGTATAAAAAAATAGTTGTGCGTAAAGTAGATAAAATTGCCGGATGAGAGGAAAAGGATATCATGAAAAAATCTAAACGTGAGAAAAATCAAAGGAGAGATAATAAGAGTTACGCAGCGAGGATAAAAAACTAAAGAAAAAATATAATGGATACAGTGAGCAAGAGAGCGAGAGAGAGCGAGAGAGAGCGAGAGAGAGAGAGAGAGGGGGGGGGAGAAAGATTAAGAGAGAAGTAAGAAGAGAGGGAAATCAAAGTAAAACCTGCCGCCTTGATCGCGCGAGAAACTTGGAGAAGTCGATCGAGCCAATTGTTGTCGAGAGCGTGTCAAATCGCTCACAGAGCCTGTTTAATACACCTCGGCGTAGTTGCCACCGTACTTTCACCGTATCTTTTATATGATACCTGACCCTTTGAGATTCGTCTTTCGCTTAATTTTTTTTGGTTTTTGGTTCAATTTTTTGTACTGGGACAAGCCGCCGGCCGAGAGAAATCAACATTCTCAGAAGTGATAACGCCTCTTTTATTTTTAATTAAAAGCTAGTTGCTCGAATGCACGCATGAATATAGGATTATTTACAAGGAATCTATTTATATTGAGAATGTTTGTAAGCACTGTTTTTCATTATGTAATGAATTTGTAGGTTTTTAAATTTTGTAATTTACTCTTGTAAATTATCACTTTCTAATGTTTATCAAATCATAAAAATGTCATGATAAATATTGTGTAGTTTTGTTACTTCTTTCAAAAAATTGATAATCTTTATTAAGAGGTAAATAAAATATATAGTGTAAGACTATGAACAACTCAAACATTATATTATATATTTATATATATATATATATACATATCATTTAAATTGCAGTCAAAAAAGTTAAAACATAAATTGTCCGTCTTAATTTTTATACTTGATTCTTAATGTTTAACCCGAATTAATGTCATAAATTTAATAATAATTATTCACGGTTTTTTTATCATAAAATTAAATTAAGAAATGAAAAAACGTATTAAAAATGAAAATTTTATAAGAACTTCTTTGTATACATATTGTTGGAAATATGTGTAAAATGTCGGGAATTAATAATAAACGATTACACTCTTATACCTTTTCGAGGACGGAAAAAATATAGCTTTGCATTTTCGTCTTTTTTATCCTTCACAGAAAAAATGAGAGAAAAAACTGAAACCCATCCCTGTAACAATGTTCCCAAGCCTGTAAACGGTACTCTCGGTGTATCTAAATCCAGGAAAAAGGGGAAACCAACACGAAGAAGTAGCTCGGTGCAAAGAAGTGGAAAAAGTATGTTGGCGTGACGAACCGAACAAATGTAAAAAGCCGAGAAGCTGTACGATGCGCTTACAGGATTATATCGATCGCGTTCCTTTTTGTCGAACAGGAACTTTGATAGCCATCGACTGTGATTCTGTTCATGGGTACATACTAGTTACCCCTAATACTTTTAACTTTCCTTCCGCGATGATGATTACTTTCCAAAATTACTTTTCAACGTATAATTTCATGTTTCAAGCTATGTGAAAGCAGCGATCCCCTAAACTAACCTTACCTCTCTTTTATTTTAGATTCTTCTGTACGTTAATGTATTTAGGGATGCATTTCAATAATTATAATAATTTATATTTTGAAAGGGAAAGTGCAGTGCTTACTTATGAATAATAGAGATTCCTACGATATATTATAACATGGGTCTGTGGTTATGATTCCTAAAGAGTATTAGATAAATTTATAAAGTGAATATATATATATATATATATATATATATATATATATATATATGTATATATAAATTTATTTTTATTATACATTTTTTACTTTCTCGTATGATTTCTTACTAAATTTTTTTTTAATTACATAAAGTCATGTACGTTCATTAGCTGTATAAAATACAAAAATTATAAAACTAAATAGTAACTTATTTTACACTTTATAAAAAAATGATTGATGAATATTTTCGAACTTATTTAGAAATTAGAAAAAAATAGGAATGCTAATTTTGTTTTCATAGATTATTTTATGCTTTAATTTTATAAAATGAAATATTTATATTAATAATTATCTAATATGACTATACAATAAAAATCAGTGAAAATCCATACTTTTCTTAAGATAAATTCCTATTTTATTTAACTGGGATTTCAATTACATTGAAAATTTGATTAAAATCTAGCTTTTAATATACTTAGCAATAAAACTATATTTTTATATAATAACAATATATAATCGATACACTTTTATTAAAATATTTATAAAAAATACTCATTTTCTATTCACACAAAGTATTGCAATTCTTCTTTTTTAAATATTCTATATGAATTCTATTTTTATCTTTAAAGATTTTTAAAATTATTTATTAAACGTGTTTGTTATGTCATTTTAAAATCGTAATTATATATTTTTTTTTAATTATATTTATTTTGTATTGTTTAATTAATTATAATTATTTTGTAATGCATCTTTATATCTTTTTATATAATAATAATTTTTAATATTTATTATTTCATGAAATTAAATTGAAGTGTAAGCAAATTCTTTTAAGTACAAATATATTTAATTTATATAATAAATAGTCGTTTGTTGGAGCAAAAATTATTTTTGTGTATATATTGTCTTTATAATAGACATAGATATATAAATATGTAGTCCTAAAAGTTTTAAAAACAGTAAAGATCTAAAATTTTTATATTAATGGAATTTTATATTTTTTATAATCACCATGCATAGAATATTATCAACATTTGATCTAAGATATAATTTATTTTATATTTAGGTGTATATTATTTACGTGATAAACATTATAAATAATATAAACTAAAAATTAATTAAACATAAGAAAAATATTTTTCAGTAAAAATATTTAAATGTATTAAATTTTTATGTTTATAGTATTTTCAGTGAATATTTATAAGAAATGAATGATATACAGATTCTGATACAATCTTTAAATTAAATTTATTAATATGTTATTTATTAAAAATTTGTTATTATTATTTACAACTATATACTTTTTTAATGTAACAATAAATAAATAATTATTAATAGTACTGTTAGTAAAATCAAATATTTTAAATATTGTAAAATTGAAATTATAAAACAATTAGCTGATAAATATTTTTATCTTTTATGCTTTGATACAATCTATATATAGAAATTTTAATATATATATATCATGGATATCTAATTCTATTTTTTAACACTGAACATTAATATTTGTTGCGTAAAATCGTAAATAGAAATGACAAGTAAGACCTAGTGCCTGATTAACAATACATTTTTATTTATTTAAAGATATTTACATTTTGAATAATCTTTATAGTAATACTTAACATAAAGCATATCAAATTTTTATAACTGTGTATTGAAAAATGTGGCAAGAAATTTATTTGCAAACTTTTTTAATTTCGAGGTATAATATAAATGATATATAAATTGTCAAAATATTATAAAGTTGGCTTTATTTCATATTTGTGTATTACTTCTATTTTTATGTTGTTATTATCTTTACATATTTTTTAAAAATAATTATACATATATAATTATTTAATTTTAAAATAAAAATGATTATAAGAAAAATTATAATAAATATATTAGATTATAATAAATATTTTCAACAACATATTAAAACACCAAGTAAATTTTATTAAAAGTATGCATTTATTTTGTATAATTTTTGTAGATATTTATATTTTGTATCGATTGATATATATTTTGAATTTTGTATAATTAAATTTATGTTTTGCGAATTTTTTTCGCTCTTTTTTATATTAGATATGTATACAAGTTATTAAAAAAAATTTTATTCGGCTTATACAACTATAAGTCGACGTTATATCATTATAAAAAGAAACAGCCAATAAGCAATAGTTTCTCTTCTATTTCCAAGCTCCCTTTCAATTACCTATTTCCAATAAACGATTTTTCGTTAATTGCGAAAACTTATACCTGCACTCAAGTCAATTATTGTAATTTTGTGGTCTCGTCTTTCAATTCCGACGTTAATAATTCCAGAATGCCAATCCCACTTTCCCACCACATTGACGCCATAGTGGACGCATATGCACGGGTGCAACGAACCTCGTGATCTGTCGCTAAAATTATTGAAAAATCAATTAGCCCCGACTTAACGAATCCGGAAACCTAATTTGGTAATTAGAATTCTTGCTAGTGTCATCTTTGGCTGCATCATACCATTATTACCGGTACGAATAATTGACACATACGTATGCTTACTTACGTAAGGGAGGCGTAGAATCAAAATTTGAAATTAATGGCAGAAGGTATGAACACTGTCGCCAATATTGATATGTGCACCTTTGGGTATGAACTATGCATGAGATGCATGAGATATTCTGAGCAAGAGGGTATGATATTCTTGCTCGATGTCGCTGAAATCTGATTGTCGAGATTGAATTCACGGTTCTTCATTTCAAAATTATCTACACGGTGAATAAGCAAGACCTATGTCGGTGGAGTGGATTCGTAATTTTTAATTGATTATGTGTAATACCTCGTTAGGGCTCAACTAACCAATTGTATGATTATTTTGATTGGTAAGGGTAAAGCTCGAAGGATTATTTTGAAAACAACTATTTATAAATGATCTTTGCTTTTAACGTATAATCATTAGTATTAAAGATTTAATAATGAGTCGATATTTTCATTTCCTATATAGACCATTTTAATGGTAGTTCATAAATAATAAAAGTAAGTTTCTACTTATAGGTGTAATTTTGATGAATTGTACAGTAAATTTTAGGAAATAATCAATTATATAATATTATGCTTTTTATAAAAATATATTTATTTTTATTATTAACGTTATTTTCAATTTAATTTGAAAGAGGAATCTATTTTTTTACTATTTTCTTGTAAATTATACATCAAATTATATATTATTAAAAACAAAATTGGTTTGTGATAAAGATCGATACATTTATTTCTTTTGTTAATCTGTATATGAACGGTAAACTGTAAGTTGATTATTATTAAATCTATTTGAATTTTTATTTAAGAAACATGTGTTATGTAAACGTAATCGTAAATGAATACTTTCTTTTTTAAATTTATTAAAATTCTTAAAATAGGGTAATTATATTTATTAAAATATTTGCGTACGCTTATTTTACGTCAACTCAATGCTTTATTTGTTGTGCTACAATAAAAATGAAAATAATTTTACAAATTCAATAACAGTTGAGTTTTCTTGTAGACTAACATTTTTTTTACTTAATAAAGTTCAATTATTTTGAATAAGAAATAAAGATATCTGGTTTATAGTTTGTTAAAATAAATACCTCGAATAGCAAAAAATCAATTTAAACTGTACCTAAAAAATTAAAACTAAAAAATTTTTTATAAGAATTTAGTCTCAGTTATAATTAATGCTGATTCTTTCATAATACTTAGTAATCAATGAATATTCATAATTTCTAATAGTGAAAAAATCTGAACAATCAACCTTTTATGCGTAACTTACATGCGCAATACTGTAGATAAATTTGAACAGATATTAATGGTATAAGAGATATTTTTTAATGAAAGTATTATATTACAAAAAACTTGTTACAACAATGTATTAACTTTGTAGCATTAAGACATTAAAGAACATTTTACTTATCTTAATCATACAAGCGAAAAGGTAATTTTTTTATTGCAATAAAATTATTCTAATTATTACCTTCCCTTTAAGGCTGCATTTAATTATAGACAAACTGAACTAAAGTATGCATTAAAATAGTTTTTCTTGCAGGAATCATACATATATTATTAAATTATTCATTAGAAATAGAAATCAGATGGGGGCAATAGTCAATAAGTGTTATTGTAAACAATTCAGTTAATCTATTAAGATAAATTTCTAACCGAGTATTACTCAAGCACCAACTGCTTGAGTAAATGCTTGAGTAACAAAAATCCTTTTGTTCTTGAGTATCGAATATTTACATTCTAATTGTATTGTCATCTGGAATTTAAACGGAAAGTGTTGGAGTCGACTCTTAAAAATTGAGCCCAGAGAGGGTTGATGGGCGGTTGGTACAAAGGCATAAAGGAAGGAAGCAAGGAAAGAAGAAAGCAGCAATAAAGGAACAAGAAATTAAAAAGGACGAAAGTAAAGGGGGAAGGGCAAGAGAGACGTAGTGAGTGACGGCATGGCGACGGAAGGGAGAGAGGAAGGAAGGAAGGTGGAACGCCAGAGGTAAATATAGCCACGTAAAGGGGCAAAGGGGGAGGAGAAGATCGACGCGCGACGTTTTAATGGACGTTTCGAAGGATTAGCGGGAATTGACAATGTAGCAAATGGCAGTAGCCGCACCAGGTGATTCCTGGATCGCCCGGTCCAACGACCCCCCTGTCTTTGCACCACCACGACATCGCAACACATGCTCACCCCCGACGCGGCTCACTTATTCATACCTCCCGGCGAATACTTTCACGTGCAAGCATTTTGCATTTCGACGGCTGTTAGTTCCTGACGGATCTTCATTAGCCGCTCACGCACCGCGAGCTCCAAAGCATTTTAACTGCAGACACCGGGCCTAGCCAAACATTGTCTTTCGAACCGCCCAATAATGATAATTGCAAAAGCTCATTTTCTTTTATCTATTTCAATTTAATTATAATAAAAATATATACGTATGCTTATTTTATTGGAAAATTAAGTTCAAAAGATATTAACGAAATGAAAAGAGGAAATAAAGAAATACTTTTACACTTATTACATAAATCAGTATGACAGAGGATATTTAATAGGGATTATTGATTATTTCGCATTTTATGTCATTTATTTAAAAATTACTATTTTTTTTATGAATGTAATGAGCAAGCTTAAATTATTATTCGGCAGCGAAATCTTTAAGGGGTGTGCAGTAAGATTATGTAAAATCCAACATATTTTCTGCAAGTTTATTTTCTCGAAAAAAAACTTAAGATGTTTTTGCTATTGAATGTATATTCGACATTCTGTATATTATAATATCAATGTCTATTATTATATTATTATATAATATTATTGAATTTTCAATAATATTTATTGGAATTATTGAATACAAAAGACATCATTGTAGAGGTTACAATACGTTGTATTTTTGAAAATATATTATTAAATCATAATACAATAAGTACTATATTGCTATCGGAGATTTTTTTTTTTTTGCTTAATATATGTATACAATATATATTATAAATTATATTATTAATTATACGTATTATATGATAATTAATTAATATATAATATCAGCTCGATAGTCAAATTGAGAACTTCTAATGATAAAATTTGGATATTTATCTATATTTACAAATTATGAATGGACAAAATTATAGTCTAATATTTCTAATATACACTTTATTTCGGTTTTTTGCCTGGTACATATAAAGTGACAGCAATTTGATAGCTTCAAATTAAGCATCTCTAATTCTCAAGTTACGCCTTGAAAATTATTAATGCCAAAAATAATAGTAATATTTTCAATATTATTGTCAATATATTAAAACCATTTTTTTTTGATAATTACATATAAGCCACGTTAAATTATCTAGTAAATTGCATATTTCTTATATTGTTGTTAGATCTAAACAATATCTATATAAATTTAAAATATAAAATATTCAAATACAGGCTTTTCAATTCCCATCTGTTTTTGCAATATTACATGATTCTTCAAATTATACTTTCTTTAACCATTCTTAATTACGCATAAGATAAATCTATTATTATTGCCATAGACGAAATAAAATCTTGAGCTCCAGTCGTACTTTAT
The DNA here is from genome assembly GCA_030522565.1 of Ceratosolen corneri. Classification (NCBI taxonomy): domain Eukaryota; kingdom Metazoa; phylum Arthropoda; class Insecta; order Hymenoptera; family Agaonidae; genus Ceratosolen; species Ceratosolen corneri. Next base: position 37,712 of record JAPYYT010000463.1, read on the forward strand.
ATTGCTGAACCTACAAATGGATCTATAATATATATAACTATGGGTCTAATACTAGTAATCAACTATATGCTCATATATTTATAATATATAAGCATATAGTTGATTACTAGTATTCGATATATATTTACATAATATATATATATATATATATATATACTTATGTAATATATCATAATAATATAATAATTAATATGATAATTTTAGGTAAATACTTTTATTTCAATTTTGACTTAAAATGCAATGAGAAGATAAATTTTAATTTTCACATTTCCTTTTATCTAACATCTATTAATAATTTTAATAAATTAAATTATATTTAAGTAACATTAAATCGACAATTCTAAATAAATGAAATTATAATCAAATAAATTTGCAATCCAAGTTCATATTTAAATCTATATCTCCACAGTTGTATTGGTTGCTTCTTGTGTTGAAAATTAAAATAATATCGTTAGTACATGAAATTTAAAAATAAATTTTTATATGTATATTGAAATAATTTGTATCGAGTGCAAGTAAAATTGTTTGCAATAATGTGAGTAGGCATGGTATAGCACAAGCATATTACATTCGATAGTTAAATCAAATATCATCAGCAAATTTGAGGAATTATAGCATAAATATTTAATAAAATCTATGATGAATGGGCAATATTGAACTTCCTAAAAGTAAGCAATACCAATGACACATTTTAAAATAATGAAGTGCAATTAAGTCTTTCTATTCGAGCGATTAAATTACAAGTAAATGTCGTTGAAGTCATGATAATAATTGTTTATTCAGCTACCATTCTTCGCAAAATTTCGCTTATGCATACGTTGTGAATAAAAACCTGACTTCCACCCACAGCAGCCCAAGAGACAAGATAGACGTGCATCTTATCATTCTTATCTGATTGCATCTTGATCTCCCTCGACCTCCCGGCTTCCGAATAATCGCGATTTGCCGAACAACGCGCATACGTAAATGTTTCCATGTTCGAGCGCATGCGCATCTTCCGTTCCCCACTTCGCCAGGTCGGCATTAACCGCGTGGTCCGAGCGAGATCGCGCGGGATCTGCGGCTGTGTCATTCGATCATAGAAGGCCGTGGCGGATGGACGTGCTTCCTGCTTACCGGGAAAAGGACCGGGTAAGTCGACCGCAGCTCGCGCCCCCCGTTGTCCAGATGGCACCTGGACATTCGAGGAGATTCTTGAGCCAGCGCGCTTTTCTTCTTTGTACGTTAGTAATTACGTGGTGGAGCCACGACAGGCGCGATTGGCGGGAGTTCGACGACTTCCAAGTCAAGGTCAAGGCTCCGTGGCGCGGACAGTTATAACGCGGTTCAAGGGATGCCAAGTGCGAACTTCACCGTCGATCGCTAAGACACCGGCTTAGCTGGATTCTAAATAGAGGCGCGGGGCCTACATTTTCGTGGTAAGAAAGGAATATTGTATTCATGTCTAGTAGCTATGTATATTAATCGTTAATATTTCGACAACATAACTACTGGATTTACTTTTACTCTGTTACGTAAGAATATAATAAGTACGTCTAAATTTTCGAAGGTACGCCCGTTCCCAATTTTTTTCCTCCATTTCAACTAATAATACAACAAATTTCCCATTTCTCCAAGAAAATTAAACGTTTTTAATAACTTGCATAATATTTGTACAACGATTTAACATCGAAAATATTGTTTTTCCTTTACACTTTTTAAAGCTTATTTCAAATATTCATACAGAAATATTAAACTCGGCTGTTAGCAATAATTACGTGAAAAATTGTTTCGATTTTCAATCGTTATTGCAAACGGTACAGTACAAAAAGTCGATTAAATTTTATAGTTTTTCACAAATATATTTTTATAAATAATACATCTAATCTAGTTTTACAATTAATATTTTGTGAAAAAGTTTACTAAAAATAAATCTATATTGTTGTACATTGAATTTTCTTGATTTAAGAAAATGTTTACAATAAACTTTAGCATTTATTTAATCACTTTCAGTTTATTATTTTTAGTTTATTTATTTAGTTATTTTCACATATTAACTGCTTGTATTATTACCCGTTTGACATAAAAGTTTATGTAAAATGATAATTCAATTAAATTCTAATTATAATTGTATCAGAATAGTTAAAATATCTTAATTAATATTTTAATAAATGCATATAAATAAAAATTTGAAATAATCTTACACATTATAGAAAATATTCTTCTATATTGAATTCCACTTAAATATTACATATTTACACAATTTTATAAGAATCTTTAGAAAAATTAATATATATCGTCTGGCGTTATATTGAAAATCGTGCAAAATATAAGAAAATTATTAACAAAACTATTTCTCTTTATCCTAGAGCCCTTAATTTTTGTTCGCTTTTTTCATGGTTATGATCTAGATCACTATTGTGTTTGTTTATTTGTTGTATGGCTAAATTTGTAATTCTTACTGATAATTATTTAAGTACTGTAGTTCATAGAATTTAGTATTGGAGATACTTTTTATTACGCTGTTTAATCTTCCATGGATGTGCATTATTGTTTTTATGAGTTGAGTTATTATATTCAGGATGCAAAACTAACTTGATTATGCTTTTCTGCTTTATTGTTTGAGTGAGAAATAATCAAATATCAGTATAAAAATAATATTACCAATAAATAGTAAAAAATCATATACTATTACTTAAACAAAGTATTTAGTTGATAATAATAACAATGGCTATTATATTTACGATTATCTTAACTAAATATAATAAAATAAGTAAATAAAATTAGCAATAAAATGATTGTATAGCATCATCAAGTAGAAAAATATGATTATTTTATTTAAGATACTAGAATAAGTGAACTGATATTAGCTTATATAATTTATCAAAATACAATCTTTAGTAAACAATGCAACTTTTAGAATGAACTTCCATTTTCGCATATATCTCTTGGATATTTGTCTTAAAAACAACTGAAATAGGAATTAATTAATCTCAAGCAGTTAACATTCAATAATTAATAAAAAAATTTTAAATACTATACAAATTCGTGGTAGGATTAAAAATTGATTTTATACTATCTATAGAAGACTAATAAACGTAGTTGTTGATTATGATTTTTTATAATTTTAAAAATCATTAGAAATTGCAGCACTAGTATTATTAATTTTAATGTTAATTTTCACTTACTATTCCGAGAATTGATTAATCGTTAATTTTACTTTATGTATATACTTTATGTAACTCATAAACTGGTTAAAACTTTGATGGGCCGCTTATTTATAAGACATAGTTATTGTATCATCCATTTAACAAATTTCTATTTTTCTCTTCTTGAAAATAATTGTTTTTCTCATAAGTAGATTATCAAAGTTCATTTGGTGATATTCAAGCGATTGATTATAAAAATTAAAAGTACATTAGTTTAAAAATTATTCTAAAACTATAGAAAACATAATGGTTGTTCTTAATAGAAGTATCAAATATTTCAATTACATTTTATACTATCAATTAGATGAATAAAACTATTTCAGGTATTCCAAATTACAAGTTTCTTTAAATTTTCTGCATTCCAGCTTAATGTTTATATACAAAACGCAAATTGTAAACGCTATTCAAAACTGCAGAAAAATCAATTTATTTTACAAGTAGCAAAAGTAGAGTACACGTGGTCTGCATCTTCAAGACATAAAAGCGCGCGTAAATTGAAAACCTACATCCTCATCTTTCATGTAAATATTTCAGTTGCAACTACAGAAGTGATTGTCTTTCAAAAACTTAGAGGGATGTCCATTTACGTGTTGCGTAGATCTACGTGTTGTGCAACTTTATATATCACATCTTATCTTTTTTATTGTTTAGGAGTCCATTCACCTTCTGATTTATATGATGTTTGAACTTTTGTTTAAAAATAAAGAAGGCATTCGCTTATTTTATATGAGGCATTTTACATATCAAATATAGTCACCTAATATAAAAAATGCTTAATAAATGTATATTTTCATAGAATGTTGCATTTATTTTGGGCATGCAAAATCTTTTAATAGTACTATTAATCTTATGCAAAATCTAATTATGCAAAATCTTTTAATACACTATTAATCTTAGCAATACGTTCAGTTAAGAAAAGAAAAAAAAGGTAAAATATACAACATTAAATTTCTAAGAAATTCATAAGTGGGATATTTCTTTTGTATTTTAATGAGACTAAAATTACTTAATATAAAGCAATATGTAGTTTGAAAACCTAATTAGTGAGCGTATATTATAAATGCTTTACTAAATTCTTTTTTAATGGATCGAAGCTTTTTAAATACTATAAACTATAGTATATATATATTACTAATTACAGACTAAATACCACTAAATACTTATGAAATACTATTAAATACTATTTACTCAATAATACTTACTAAATACTTACTCATACTACTAAACAAGCATAGCCAAATATAATTTCTGGTATTGTATTAAGATAAGCGCGAGTATTAAAACTTACAAGGCAAATTATTTAAATAAAAAAAATATAATTAATATAAAATCGCATAACAGAATAGTTGATTTATTTTTGTTACGATTGTGATATTTGTAATATAATGCTGTATTATTCCATTATAAATAATAATATAGTGTTGTTTTCTTTATTATAGCATGTTTTCATATATTATATAATGATTTTACAATAAATTATACATATAAATTATATAATGATTTTACAATATCAATTCACTGGATTTAAATTTGGCACCTTACATTTAATTTGAGTATTTCCATTATTTCATCTAACTCTCTACTAATTTATACAAATCTTTAATATTTAACTTTGATTTAGTGTTTATTATTTAATGCTTTGCATGTATTATAACAAATCATCGTATAAATGAAGTAACATTTGTTACTTAAAAATATGTTCTCATATTATGTCCACAATTTGCGCATAAACACACGTGCGTTCATACACACATGCGATAAAGATTAAATGTTGAATTGTATTTTATTACATAAGCGTACTATCGCATAACTTTACTATGTAAATTTAACAAAATAAAATGATTATATAATTTATATTATATTATAATTATTTATATTTATATTTATATTTATTTATAGCATATTCATTATTTTTATACGAATAAATATTTTTTTATATTTGTATTATAATTATATAACATGATTATATAATTTTATTTTTAAAATAACTTTATAAATTAGCTTAAGAAATGTATTCTCTAATGGTTTATTACTGTTTTATTTTCAGATAATAGACTAGATAGACTCATAGACTCCTCCACAAATTTGTCGGTGCTCTTTATGCTTTTGATTGTTGCTCAGAAAGCCTTGAAAATGATATTGGCTTTCGGGCAATAATCATAATCACAGGAGAGTGAAAATTCGACGCAGAACTGTATATTATTTTCATGCAAGGAATCACTGTATTTCTTGGAATTCAAATTCTATTCTGATTGATAACAGTCTCATATTTTTTATGAGCTAATATTGTGTATCGCTTATCATGAAATTATGATTTATATAAAAGTACTACACTAAATTTGAAAACTTATTGCATTTAACATTAACCATTTTAAATATATCGATACATTAATAAGTTCATATAAATGACGATACAGATTGCCGAAAACTGAAATCTGTAGAAAAATAATGTAATATGTCATAAGTATTCGTAAACAAGCTTAATGTAAATTATGAATTAATTTTAGAAAATGAACTTTATTTTTAATAATTTTGAGGAAATGTATTTTGCAGTGGAAAAATATGAAACTACAATGTACAAATAATTATTATAATTTATTTAATTTTTGTTTCATATGTATAAAAGTATTTAAATTAGATAAACTATAAAGTAATTAAATTAGATAAACTATAATGTATTTTGATAGTCTCCTAATTTAATTTTATAAAACTGTCATCAATAAAGATCTCTCTGACAGAGTAAAATATATATGAGCACAATATTTATTAATAAAACTGTTTATAAAAACATTTGTTTCATTATTTTTAAAGAAAATCATTGTATTATCCATCTTTTATAAATAAATCACAATTCTTACAAATTTAAAAATATTTCTAATATTATTTTATTTATATTTGTGGTATATATTTTTGTTACAAAAAGACGTTTTTTCATAAAAATCAAGATAAAACGATGTATAATTTACTTTGCATTTTTTTTTTTTTAAAAATTAATATACTTTATAATTAAGAAATTAAAAAATTTCACTTCACAATATAAATAAGTATAATAGTAAAATAAATATGTATAATATATTTTAAAAAATTTCACTCATTCGTAAAATTATATTGAAACATATACGTAAATATAAATATAAATATAAATACGCATATTACTTTTTAGTATACATTACATAGATACTTTTTCTAAATTATTTATTTTAATCTGATTATGCACACATTTTATAATTCATTTCCTTTTTATAATTAAAATATTGTATGATTAACTATCGCAGTATGAATATACTCATGTATTTTTAATACTAAACGATTGTATTTCTTATGTATAATAAAAGAAATAAATTTCCTAAAGATCCAAATGTTGTACAGTGTTAGTGTTTGATTTAATTAATATGTATTTCCAAATTTTCTAAAACTTTTATTAAATATACCAAAAAAAAATTTTTTTTTACATACTACCATATATATCATGTTATATAATCAGATTATATAATATTATCAAATTATATAATACAGAACAGTATAATCTAAAATACTAGCTCTATTAATTGATGAATTAAAATAATTATATTAAATATCACAAATGAATATTTTGATAAATGTTAGTGATTATTATTTCTGAAATAAGTTTAACATTTATGTACTTAATTATTCTATACACGTATTGTGTATTTGAATAAATATTTAAAAAGTACTTAGTTGTCTGTATACATTATACGTCTGTATTACTTAATTAACAACTTTGTAAGTAGTTTCACTACAGCGTAGTATTTATTACTGAAAATTAATATATTCTTGGTAAATAACTATAGGAGTATACTGAAACTTTGATATAATATATGAAGTGAGATAATAAAAAATTTATTATTATAATTTATTATATGTTATTATTATATATATAATGAATTTTATTGTTATCATATAAGTAAAGAGTTTATTATTAAGCTCCAAAAGTTTTTTTTTAGTAGTATATGAATATTATTAATAAAAACTGAGCTTTTGAAGAGAAATATAATTTGTTTAAAATTTTTAATTTATTTGAAGAATCAACGATATCTTTGTAAAGAAGTTTTTATAAAAATAAATATTAGTAATTTGACCATTTACTTTTTTCTACGCTATTTATGAATTTTATTTATTATTTGCATGGCTTTAGAAAAAATGAAAATTTTATATAAAAATACTTTTCTTAGAATTCATAATCTCATACATTTAATTTAAATCTAATCAATCTATTGTTCATATATATTATGTAACATAAAGTAAAAATGGAAATATAAGAAATTGTTATAACCGAGCCATACAATTCATAGAGCAATTCATTGACTTTGAACAAGTTCCAGCTGAGGAACCATTTTCCTCTCTTACAAAGCACGGCAATTCCTGGAAAAATAGTTAATGTTTATTCCAAATGAATTAGAATAATTAGATGTATGATAAAACATTAATTATTTGAAGTATTGTATCTGAAAACATGCATCTGTCTGTTAATCAAGTTTTATAAACTTAAAAATAAAAGAAAAGAATTATATCATTTCGATAAGCTTTCGGAAGAAAAATTTAATTTCTATTTCATATGGATTATATTTAAAATATTTTACATGCACCATCATATAAGGAAAATTCAAAATAAAATTCGAAAAGATAAAATTTTCTATATCTAGAGATGTATATTAAAATTTTAATCTAGTGTTTCACTAATTTTCAATAGTTATAATTTTCAATAATTTCAATTTTACGCAATGTGGATGTAAAAATTAAAAATGTAATAAAAATGAGAGTAGAAATAATAATAACGGTAAATCGTTAGGAGAAATAATAGTATAACGGAAGTAGATGTGTCTTGCTTCGACGTCGTTTATTGTTACTGGGCATCGATTAAAGTTAGACCACAACGATGACGATGTTGAAGGAAGTAAGCAATAGACTTCGGGCAGTACCGTACCGTAAAATTATTGTAACATTTTTTTTACAGTCTTTTAACCGGGCACCAAAAAATTGTACAGTTAGAAAGCAGCAAAGTGCATCTGCGTTGGTATGTAACGATTCATACAGAAACACGATATTGAATACTGGACCGAAGTGATTTTCTTTATCATTTTCGGTCTGATTCTTTTTTCTATATCTTTCATATAATTTTTTATTTTATTTAATCTTACGATTAAATAAAAATTACTGCATTCTTAGTATAATAAAGAATGAGTAAAAATAAATTCAGTACAAGTTTTTCTATTTTAACCGCGAATAAGTCGCTAACCAAAAAATAATTCTAGACTTTTAAAATTGTTTTCTAATTAAATAAAAATGTTTTTCAAACTAAATTAAATAACTGATTAAACTAAAAAATTATTGTAGAATGCAAATTCCACAAAAGGATGTTTGTATTGATTGCCTTCTCAATTCATCGTAATACTACTTCACGTTAAATATATTAATTTTTTAATTATTTAATCATTTGTTATTGATAATACATATTCTTTATATTTGTGTTGTGATGTTGAAAAATATGTGAATATATTAGAAAATATGTCTTTTATCTTTAATTGTAAATAATAAATTATTAAACATACGAGTATATAAATTGTATCTATATTGCTAAAATTAGCATAATGTCAATTTTTTTTTAATGCAATTGTAGAACACAAACAATTTATTTTACTACTTGTTACTTCGTATATCTTTCGTATACAACTGAAGTTTGTGTCCTCTATAAATAAAATTAAATATTATAGATTAACTACAAACAAATTACTTTTATAATATAGAAATCATTAAACATCAATAAATTTGTAAAATTTTTATCTCATATCATTAACCTATTTTTGCAAATATTAAATCCTAAATAAAGCGAACTCATCGGAAATGTTTTTTTATTTAACTACATTCTTTCACTATTCATGAAATGTGAAATAAATATTTTTAAAAGATAGATAATAAAATACTGAATAAGCTTAAAATTAATTAATATATTGCTATATTATAACTCTTTTATAATATTTTTTATAAAGTATTATAATAATCTTTATAATAATATCCAATATATTACAAAGTAAAAATTAGTATTATACTAAACTTTTTTCCTAATTGTAAATCAATAATGTATGTACTGTATACATATTTAAAAAATGACATTAATAATATTTTTATTAATAAAATTAAGATAGTTTGTGAATAATTTATTAACTTATATATGCATTTTCAAGCTTAATTTTGAAATGTAAATAAAGTTAAAGTCGGCACTGTCTTTAATACATTATTTTAATAAACTTTAATTTTATGGATATATCATTTAATTAAGGAAAATACAAATGTTTATAATTTAGATGATTACAAATAATATTACAATTAAGAACTTACAATGTTTCGCCGTATACGTTATACATAAAATAGTAGTTATATAAGATTGTATAAACTTTATGAAAGTAGATAGTGAAATTTTATTTTAATAAGATTCAATATGAATAATATTCAATATATGTCATTTAGTAATAAAAATGCTTAAAAAATTATTTTATTAATACAGGTATATATAGAAATATATGTAGCGAATGCCCAAAGTAATTGAAGTTCATACACAATTTTTATATTTATATATTATTTTATATACAATTTATATATTACAAACATATTCACAACTTTGAAAGATTTAAAATTTATGCGAAACTTAAATAGATATTTTAATAGTTTTAATTATTCTATCAATTATCATTTAAAAACATTTTCTTGGAAGATATTTTATAATACATATAATAGTGGATACTTTGTAAAATCGATGCTATAGAAGAATTAGTGAACTTAGTATTTCCAAAGTCAGAAGTCTTTTCAATATTAAACGTTTATTGAAATGTACTCAGCATACTCGGCATGCTCCAAAAATAGTTAAATACAATTATCGTAATTGATTATTGAAATGTAGATTCAGAAGGTTGTCGATAAACCGAGCTCTTGAAATTCGACGAGTATTAAATAGAAAAAGAGTTCGTCTCTAAATTTCATCTTCTTCTACATAATACATGGCAAACAACAGCCGAAGCAACAGAAGCACTCAATGACGGGATCGAGCGCAACGGACACTCCGAAAACTAGCTTCGTAATGCTCGACAGGTCGAAACTCTGCCGACTGCCGACGATGAATAAGAAATACAAGGATCTCACCCCCCCCCCCCCCCCCCCCCCCCCCCCCCCCCCCCACCCCCCCCCCCCCCAACACCACCCCCCCCCCCCCCCCCCCCCCCCCCCCGCCCCATCCGCCATTAACCGCCAGCTCACCAAGCAAAAAGGCAGAAGAATAATGTTATACGGGAAAAATCGGTAAGTAACACGCGGACATACCGGCTGTCTTTCACCCCTTGGAGCAATCAGACATAAACGAAGGCTTTCGCTTGTGCCAAGTGGTGTGAGGTCGATGTGGGTCAGACGCACGTTTATGGAAAATTTAAAAGCCTTTCCGAGTTCGCCGTACTCTGACGATTAATTGGTCAACGATAGACGCGGCGCAATTTGCTCTTTGTGAGTCTTCTCATTATCCTGGAGTATTGTTTGCGTGTGAACCCCACTCAATGTATTTTTTGTCTTGTGATTTGTACGAGCAGTGTAAAAATCTATTATGGGCTTACGCGAAAGCTAGTCGATCTTTTCGTTTCCGCAAAATGATAATCAAATAATAAATATCATATACGTTTATAAGAGCATTTAATAAACTTTATAAATAAAAATTGAATATCAGTTTTTAAATTCATAGAGATATATCTGTCCCTTGTATAAACAAGTCTATTAGTGTCTTACAAAGAGTTTAAAAGATTGCAAATTTAGATTTTTATATATAAATAATATTATTTTATACTGAAGTATTTGCAGTAAATTAGATAATTATATTGCAAATAAGCATCTAAATAATTAAGCTTGCATTAGTAGATATATAAAGTCGACGAAGTTATAAATACATATTGAAAAGTCATTTTTTAGAAAATTAATTTATTATTTTAAATAGTTGAAGAGTTGTTAAATCACTGATACTCATTAAATAATGGATATTAAATAATGGTTTATAATTACAAAAACATTAATCTCTTGTTTTAAAACATTCAATGATAAATTACGAATAAAACTAATATTCGATATTATAATATAATTCGATATTATAATATAATATAATCGATATAATAATATTCGATACATTTAAAATTATTAATATTCGTGTTTGATATCGGTATATGCAAATTTTTCTATCATCGCGTTATGTAATACCAATTATTTATTATCTTAATACAAATAGTAAAAATAACACAACACTACCGAAAAAATAAAATAAAACTGTAGGCATTGTTATTAGAACTCAAAATTTATTTGAAGTTAAGAGCTATTGATGAAGTTCGTTAATATTAGTAAAAAATACTCTGCATATCTATTTATAGATTGCCATTGCAGCAACAAATGCTTTAACATATAAGCAACAGAAAAGTCATAACGTAGATAGACAAAGATGGCTCATCACATCATATATATTATATACGCATATTATCCTGTAAGAGAGAATCACATCAAAGCTGATCGATATAAGCAAAACATGTATTATTGAAATTTTAAAAGCATTTCAAAGTTCGCTTAATTCAGTCGCTACATACGCACGCGAAACACTGCGCAACCGAATACATTTATGCTCGCGTCTGATTACACTTGACACCGCAAACGCGATTCTGACGGTTTAACTTCCGCCAATGGTGCGCTAATAGTATACGCGTAACGTGCGTTAACTCACATTAAATCCTTGGCGAAATGGAACACATCCAATAGATATCTATATTAAGAAAGTATTATTCAGTTTTAAAATCCATTTTTGTATTTTGATTTGCAATTTTCTACTCTAATAAAAAAGATTGCTTTAATTTTTCTCTCTTATGTAATGAAATATTATTTACTTTGTACTGTTCGTCTACTTAGTTTTTTTCCTTTAATTAAAATAAAAATTTTAACGGAAAGCATTAAGTTATTAAATTTAATAGATAAGAGAATTACTTTAAATATTTAATTTATAATAAAAACGTATATTATTGTTTCTAAATTTGTTCTAAAATTTTATATAATGAAATATTTAATAATTTCAATTAAATCATAAAATATAATTTTATTAGCTATGTTAAAATTAAAGTTTAAGAGAAAAATTTTTAAAATATCGATTGAATGATAAATAATTAATTTTGAAAAGCAACAGTATTATTTTATTTGCATCAGTAACTCTTTAAAAATTTTTATTAGTCTAATAATTTTAAAAATATTTTCTAAAAAATATACACTACTTTAAACAAATACAAATTTTTTAAATAGAATAACTTATTTTTCATCAATGTCACTTTTGTAAAAGAATCAATATCTAGCTACTATAATTGAACAAAATAATTATTAGTCTTAAATTAGTTTAACTAAATGAACTTATTACTGATGATTTATCATAAATTCTTATCATAAATTCGTAAAGATTTTTTAAGATATCTATGAATTCGATAATTATATTTGATGATTCGAAAAGTGGTTTGATTTTCTTTTACTAGTGGCTTTCGTTATATTTTTAAACGATCTAGTAGATATTGAATCATATTATGATTATATTTTTGACACACAATATGTTCAGATTTGATAATAACAAAATTATTTACAGTTATTACAGCGAAGTCATTTTTTTTACCATAAAGAAATGAAAAATAAAATTTAATATATTTGCTATATATTACCTTTTATTACCGAAAATAATGATAAATTGCATTTAGTATTGAAATAAATAATCCATTTTCCATTACTAATTATTATTTATTATTCAGATAGCTCAGTTTCTTTATGTTTGAACATATACATACTAATAAATAATAAGCATATACATATTAATAATAGTACATATTAATGCAATGGAATAAATTTTTTTTCTCAAAAGAACCAATAAAATTTGCCTATCAATTTTTGAAAAACATCAAATTATTTTATATAATGGTGATCCGTTAGATTTAACTAATTTAATTTGATATTCGTAGCTACTTGAAGTATTATAATTTGGCTATTATCATTAATCAATATCCTAATGTCCTTTCAGTTTTAATGCTAGGAATTCCGTTAACATATCTGTTTCATAAATTGTACATAACTTTCTTCTTCCTTAAATAGTATTTTTATTTTTTTTTGGTTATAAAAAATATAAATATGCTAATAAAAATTAATATATAAAATAATTTTACAAAATAAAAATTTTCTTATAAATATTAAAAGATCACTGTCAAAAATATATTTCCGATATTGTTTAAAATAAAATAGGCTGGTTAAAAATACAATTAACGATACTCCAGAAGAATGTAATCTAATATAGAACATCCTAAAAGAACAAAGCAAGAAAAAAGTAATATATTAATTAAAACTAAATTAAATAATAAAAGCTCCGCGTTAAATCTGCATTAAATTAATTACTATCCTCCGAGACTATCTTCAAATATACTGATGAATAATCAATAAGAATAATAAGGAACTTTCGTTAAATAATATTGAATTACAGATAACACCTAAAAATGGATGTATTTCTTTAAAAACTGTATTAATGTAATTAAATCATAGTTAATTAAATTTTAAACCGACTTATATGATTTAATATACTATACTTTTAATTATAATAAACTTTTCATAATTTAAATTACATTCATCGATCTATCCACCGAATCTTTCCTTATTTCTTTCATTCTTTCCTTCTTATGTTATTCTTTCAGAAACGTTAGTCAATATATTCTGTCTAAGCAAAATAACATTGTATTTATAATACAATAATAAAATATAATGAAGTATTTATTAATATATTTTATTTCATTTGAAGAAATATTCTATAAAAATATTTCAAAATTTATTAGGTTTATAAAAACTCCATTTAAATTACATTAATGTTGAACGTAAAAATTATAATGCAACAACTCGACAAATAAAACAGGAGCTACAAAAAAGCACGCAAACATCTTCATAAAAAACAGACCTGAAAGTGTGTAAGGGACTAGGAAAGGGATAAGTAAACAAAAAACCGAAAAGAGCGTAAGAGGTAGGAATAGAGTTGCGACGAGATGAGAAATGAAGAAGGAAGGAATGGTGTGAACTGTAAACGCGGAGGTCGGTTGACAGATTGACATCCAGTCGCACGAATCCTCCTGAATATTTCATCTCGTTTCACCTGTCAGGACAAGCGAAATTCTATGTATAGGATGGCCTGGCGAACTTTCGACCTGAAGTGACCCCGCGCCCAAGACATAAATTTCACAGCTCTAGGCTTAGGTATCTATAACTTCGTAAAAAAATTATGTCAATCTAATATCACTTACAGATATATTATAGTATGTAATATTAATATACGTATAAAAGTTATTTTATTACAAAGAAAAATGATTTTTAAAATATTCTGAAGTATTAATAACAACAATCTAAGAAATATATTTTATATTTAACAAATTTATATAAATACTATCTTTCAATAAAATCAGTTTCTTTTATTTATATACACATTATGATTATACATTTACATTTATTTTAAATATCTACTTCACAATAATAAAAATTGAAAATTATACATATACAGAATAAAATTGATTTATGAACAAGTACTGGATCTCATTGATAAGATAATTTACATTACTATTTTTAAAAATCTAAATAATTTCTCTTAAATTACCGGAAATCATAATCTCTCACTTTTTCTCCCGTGATTTAATCAAATTTTCGATCGACGTGTCGATTATCAGATATTTTAAAATTAAAGAAGGAAACCAGATGAATATAGAAACATTAATCCAATGTAATTGCAATTATAAAATTGATTCTGTTATTCTTTCAAATGAAAATCTAGCATAAAATATATTTTTTAAATATAGTAACACATAATCTTCCTTTCAATATGCATACAACATACATGCATATATAATAAAATAATTCTATATATAATAATTAAGTAATATGCAAATGATTAATTTTTTATAAAAATTGTCATTTTATTTAAATTAATATAAGAGGAACTATATTACTTTTATTAATATTAATTATTTTCGAAGAAATATTTGTGTTACGGTCGTTCAAAAATTAATATTTTTATATGAAAAATAATATAATATTTAAAAATTTTTATTTTAACAATTTTGATATAAATACTATTACTTGAATTCAATTCAATTATTATTATAACATTTTTATCAGGTTTTAAAATATAACAGAACTTTTTTTTATTTTAAAACGTAACCTAAAACTAAAAATTAATTTTACTAATAATTTATTTAAATCTAATTATAAATTAATTAAACTAAATAATTTTTTAAAAAATTACTGCAGTACTACTATAACAAATTGTTAAAGAAAAAATTATATTCTTAAAATATAAAATTATATTAAACATAATATATATTTTTGATTTAAAATAGATACAATTGTGGGAATATGAATTATTATTTTATATGAGAGTCTTCGATGCCTTTTCCCTCGCTTTCTATCGTTTCATTAGAAAACGAAGTTAGTCGATCTGTATTGATCAGATGTAAATACTTTGAATCTTAACTGATTAATATTAGTTCGACTGAGAGTGAATACATTTATAAACATCAATTTCCTCAATAAATTATTTGTACTACATTATAAAAATTAGAGCATTTTGTAGAAAAATGAATAAATAATACAAATAAAAATTAATCGCATAGAATATTTATTCTTTCTTTAAATTAGTTTATTTTAAATATGTTATATGATAAATAAATATGGATTTAATATAATAAAAATTTTAAAAACAAAACAAATTTGAAGTAAAAGTATAGATTTAGATAAATATGTTTTGTTCTATTTTAGAACCAATGCAATTCAATAATAGTTTCTTAGTGAGTCACAATTAAATTAAAGAGATTATATTTATTAATATCAAGATATCATAAATTTGTACAGAATGAATAGTTTAAATATATACGTATAAATACATATTATACGTAAAGGGCAAAAAGTAAAGGGCAAAAATGTTAAAGCATTTTTTGACAATTACCAATTAGTTATTTCATTTTCTTATTTACACAACAATATTAAATTGAGATTAAATATTTTTGTTCAAGCAATAAAAAAATTAAATAGTTTGTTTGAAATTACTAATAAAATAAAGATAAAATAAATTATATTATATAGTTAATCTTGAATTCAAGATTTTTAATTAGATTACATCTAATCATTTTTCATTAATATAGATATAAAATAATATTCACAATGTTATAATTTTTATAATTGTTATAATAATAAAATTTATAATTATTATAGTTTTATTATTGTTGATGATGGTTTTGGACAGATACATAGGTTTCTTATTATTGTTGATACTCTATATATTGTATTAAAAGAATCTATATATTGTAATAAAAATAATACTCTTGTATAACATAAAATAAAGAATTACCTTCAATTCATTAATAAAATATGTATTTTTCTTAATACTTAAATTTCCGTATTAAAAGTTATCAGAAAAGTTATCAGAATTTGATTTTTGACAAATATTCGAAATAATTTTCTAATATTCAATTTTTAAGATTTTAAATTATGAATTATGTTTATAATTATCAATACAAATTATTAATTCATTTTTATTTAAATGTCTCAAACTTGACTATCGATGAATGATTACAGAGATGAAACTAGTAGAAAAATTATACTGTAAGATAAGATTATTACAGCGATCAGTGTCTCTAACCTGAATTTTTTAAAAGTAAAACACGTTTTCTAGTTGTGCGACTTCGTAACCTACAATATCATGTAGAATGTATATACCCGCTTTGTTGTATAATTTAAGAAAAATATTATTAAATATCAATAATGACTTTATAAAAATGAAGTAAGTGTGTATATATTTTCTGTTTTCTTGTTTAAATAACATAAGGATTTTGCTGTAATTTGCAAATAGCAGTTTAATAAAATTTTCAGATTATATTTAATCATATAAAAGATGAGCACTGAAAAGGGAAATACGCATCGAACAAGGCCACAAAAATACAAAAATCAATTTAAATTTAAAAATTCTTTATATGATACATCTAACAAAACGAAAATAATTAATAATTTACAAATATGTGATGTATGTGAAAGATGCAAAAAAATAATAGAATGGAAGATTAAATACAAAAAGTACAAATTGTTAAAGGCACCTGGAAAATGCAATAAATGTAATGAAAAGACAGTCAAACATGCTTATCATACTATGTGTAATTCTTGTGCAAAGGAACACAATGAGTGTCCAAAATGTGGAAATAAATCTACATTAATAGTGCCACAATCAAGTAAAGAAGAAGAAATAAAATTAAATGCTGAAATTCAAGAAATGCTTATGAATATATCAGAAAGAAAAAGAAGAACTTTTATAAGACATAAAAATAAACAAAGTGAGTAATCATGATATGATTTACAATTTCCATCATGTTTAAATATAAAAGTATTTTTTCCACCTTAAAATGATATTAAAATAATTGAATTAAGATCATTATTCATTGTATGAGGGTTTATATAAATAAAATCACAAATCATCTGTTTGTGATAATTAATTTTTTGTTTAAAATTTATATTGTTATTTATATTTTTTTTATAAAAACAAAAATTAAATCCGTAATAATTACCTTTAAACAGCTTATTAAAAAAATTGGTTTAGAATTCCTGCCTTCAGTTTTACAAAAAAAAAGAACCTTTTAAATTTAAAAGGTTTGTAATTTAATATAAAAATCTTATATTTTATATATATAAAGCAGTTTATAAAAATAATTAAAGCTTCTGATTTCAAATAAATATTTAAATTGAAATAAATAAATCTTGATATTAATTTATAAAAATATATTATAATTTATAAAAAAAATAATACAATATAATATATATTTTATAAATGTATTTTATTTATTTAGCAAAGCAGAAAAATAAATTAAAAGAAAATTTTGGGGAAAAAATTGATGGAACAAACATAGAAGAAAATGAATCTGTGAAATATACACATGAACAAATATATAATAAATTAAAATCATTAATTATTAATGATAAAAAAAATAATGATGATAAGAAAAATAGCAGTAATGAAGATGAATATAACAGTGATATTTCCGATAAAAATATAAAATTATAATGATATTCTTTTAAATGAATAAAATTTTATTGTTTTTCTTAACCATTTATTAGTTTTATTATCAATTATATGAAATTAGTTGCATGTATCCTTCTATTTTTTCCTAATGTGATCCTGTCATATTTAATTTTTGGTACTTTTTATATTTGATAAATTATCTCTCGTTATAAATATTTTATAAATTATGAACCTTCAAAAAAAAAATAAACCAAATACTCTTAATTGCATGATGAAAGGTATATCACTTTATTGGAAATTTTTTTAATTTTCATTTTTATCAAATAAGTATAAGATGACTATTATCTTAAATAGGACCTGGTCCTCAGTATATGCTGAAAACTTTAATTGGATTTGATGATCATGACCCCTCTAAATATCGAAGTCCAGCGTACACAATGAAGTTTCTTGTTAAAAACAAAGTTTGTAGTACTGGACCAGGACCTTATCCGATTACTGCTCATTTAACAAATCGTGGTCCAGAAATATCACCAGCTTATACTATAGTATTTAAACCTCATGAGAAAAGTAAGTTAGATAAAATAAATTAACTTATGACTAAAAACTTGTATATTATAATAATTAAACATATAAATTTCACCATTCCATTTACATAAAATTTAATTTTATACTACTTACTATATATTTTATTAATAAATTTTTAGTTAAAGATAGAGTTCCTGCACCTGATGTTTATGCACCAGAAAAAGCAAGACCTATGAATCATCATCGTAGGGCAGCAGCTTATACAATGTGTTTTAAACATTATAAGAATCCCGTTAATCTTGGCCCTGGACCAATATATATGCTACCTACTTGTATTGGCCCTGAAATACCAGATATTCATGCAGAAGGAGCTTATACTATGTAATTATTTTTCTAATATTTAAAAATTTAGTTAACAGAGATTATAACTAATTATTGGTGTAGTGCATTCTGTTTAAATTGTAAATTAATTAAATTATCAAAATTAAAATAATATTTAAAACTTTTATGATTTAGTGGCTATATTAAATAAGTAATTTTTCTCAGGTCTTTCAGACATAAACAATTTAACCCAAATATTGGTCCTGGTCCAGCAGCCTATTCTATTGTAACCGAGACATTTAAGCGAAAAAGTCCAGCATATTCAATAAAACTAAAACATGAACTTTCTGATCTTTCAAAATATTTACCTGGTCCTAAATACAATTACAACTTAGATAACATCAAAAAACGACAGCCTAAATATTCATTTGGAGTTCGACACAGCGAATGTACCACTGTTCCACTTATGGAAGAGGATAAAAATTAAATATATTCAATTTGGTTAAAAAGCAAAAATTATATTATATATTAATTGTGCATTAAAAAAATACTTGTAAATTAACAAATAAATTTAGAAACTTAATTTTTTTGTTTTATTAAATTTTAAGCATGTATTGATAAATGATTGTCATTTTTTTTTTTTTAAATAGGATAAATACAATTATCAATAAATTCTTTAGGTTAACACATCCAAATTTTCTGTATAAATTTCTTTATGATTAATCAATAATTTAAATTAAAAAAAAAAAAGAAAAAAACTAAAAATGAAACCAATAAAAAATCTAGACAAAAAAACTGACGAAAATTTGAAATGTAATAAAGGCTTAACTTGTGGTGTAGTTTGTATGTAAAAGTAATTCATTTTTTTTAATTATAATAATACATCTTAACACTAATAAGTTTAATTTATTACAGCTCCTGGCCCAAAGTATGGTTTAAAAACGGTAGTTGGTTTCAAAAATCATTGTGTGTCTAAACATCGAAATCCAGCTTATACAATACCAAAGGCTAAACTTAAAGATGCGATTTGTCTTGGCCCCGGCCCAAAGTATTTTTATAATCTACCGGGCATTCCAGGATATTCGTTTCCACGCGCTGTTTACAAAAATCGTAAATATTATTAAAATATTTTCTTCGCTATTTAACTAATGTATAACTTAAATAATCAAAATTTTTATTATGATTATTAGCAACAACTTGCACTCCAGGACCCAAATATGCGTTACCTGGATTTTGGTCACCAGCTTATACATTGTCAGGAAGACCTAAAAGCAAATGTGCAGAGGCTATTTCAGGACCATACTCTCCTCCAAAATGGACACGAGGACCAGCTTATCTATTGTAACTTATCAAATTATGTTTTATTAAAAATATTCTGATTAAAGAACATTTTAAATAGTCAATTAAAATCAACTAAAATGATTTATAATTTTATCACATAAAATGTTTTATTTAAAAAAAAATTCATATTCAATTTTCATGAATTATAATTTATTTGTAAATAAATAAATGTAGTGAAAATTTCTTTTAAGGAAAACAGGTTCTATCTAATTTATAATATTTATAATAAAATAAGTTATGTTTAAAATATTTTTATTAGTGGTTTGAAAGGGAAAGATGACAAATGTGGAATTAATCCACCAATACGGGATGTTGGACCAGTAACACTTATCAAACCACGGGCACCAACATATTACCTGGTACCTCGGCGTCCAATAAACGAAATTTGTAAAAGTCCTGGACCGAAATATACTTTGCCAATCGACAAAGCACCGCAATACAGCTTTGGTATAAAACATAATAAGTGTACATTGATTCCGAAAACTGATTGTGAAGATATATGCTAATTAACGTAACACAAACTATGGAAACAAGCTTAATTTGTAGTTATTATTACAATTAAACTATTTAAAACACAATATAAAAATTGAAATGTACGTACAAGTATTGAATACAAAATATGGAAAAATGGAATTTTGATGTCTGAAATTTATTTTATTAACAGAAAATCATTTTATGCATTATATACTATTATTATGTAATTATTTATTGCTTTAACAAATTTCTATCTAATGTATCGAAGTTTATACACTTTTTATTTTATGGCACTAATGTGAACAATATTATTTGTGTTCAATCATTCACATAATAATGATTATATCGTTATAATTTTAATTTAATGGATATGTACCTGCTTTATTTTCTTAATTATTTTGAGTATCTTTTATATAACTTAACTATGTTAATTATGATCTTTAGTAATTTTTTATACAATTTACGGAAGCATTTTTGTTTGAAAATACAATTATTATTGTCGACATGACCATTGTATGACTCTATGATGATTGATCAGAAATTCAACTTTGTGAATTTAAAGATCTAATTTTTACTGATTTTTAATTATGAAATTTGAAAATATTTACTCTAATATTTACTACTAAATATTTACTTTGAGGGTTGTAATTTTAAAATTATTTAAGATTACGGTAAAAAAATATTTATTTCAATAATAATTAACTATATTTACATTTGATATTTTAATTTATTAATAATTATTGAAAAATGTTATGTTCTTAATAATTAATTAAGATCAAATGCTGTTAAATATAAACTTTTATAAGTACGTGTTTTGTGCCATGGTCACAAAATTTTTCAAATACATTGAGTGGAATAGTTAAAAAAGTATCTCACATTTGAAAAAAGTTTCATTGTATTTTACGTAGAAATTTATTGTAGCTTTAGAAACCGAGATTACATCAAAATAGTTCTAAATATTAATAACTTACATAAATTTATCCATACCAACAGAAGTATTTGCACATATATAAATATATTATGTCATTATGGAAAAAAATACAAAACAACTGTTTAATTAAGTTAAAATACCATTACCATTAATATTGAAATATTATTATCAGTAATGTAATTTTTTATTAATATTATTATAGATTAATATGAGTATATAATAAAATTAGTATAATATTCTACAATAAATTGCTGAGATATTGTATTATTTACAATATTAAATTCGATATAATTAGTTTCAAATATCTATACACAAGTTTGCATTTAATAAAATAACGATGTAAAATTTCTTTGAAAATTAAGAATCTCATTTAAAGTAAAAAGTTATTGATTATTATTAAGTAATATTTGATTTAAATGCATGTTTCGATTTATGTAATAGATTGTATATAAATTTTAATTTTTTTAATTTGAATTTCAAGAAAAAAATTGAAAGAGTTATATTATTTATCATTAGTTAATATTTACTTAATAAATTTCATATTTTGTAGGTCAATGCACTTTAATAGACTTCTCATGTGATTATTTTGAAATATTGCAATGTTATTTTATTCATGCAAACTAATGGAATTCACTTTTCATTTTAACTGTCCAACGAAATTATGTGATAAAAAGTTATACAAAAAGCATAGTAAGTCAATCCACTAATATCGCGACTTGCCGTTTACATACGGATATATTTATATAAAAAGTTATTTCCATCGTACATAAAAGTTTCCTAAGTTGAACATGTAACGCGCTAAAGCCAATGAATATTAATTAATTTGTCGGTGCACAAGTAGAAGGCACGAATGCAAAAGTAATATTAAATTCAATGAATGAAATGGATAGCGAAAAACATGGACATATTATTGCACGATGGATGGACAATTTTGTTGATGAAGTCACATCACAAAATATGCATTTATATATCTGGTAGCTGTATCGAAATTGGAAATATTAATAAACGAGAATGACAGTTGTCTTTATGCTATGCGACCTAAAATATTCATACATCTTTCGTACGTACCATTTTAAAAGCAATTCAGAATTATTATTCCTAATATACAACAAATATGATTAAATAAAGGAGAAAAATATAGTCAAATATTAAAGATACATCACTTCATCCTGATCCTATCTATTGGACTTATTAATAAATCTATTAGGGATCAATCCTTTTTTATATTATATATATTATACTTTGTTCACAATGAGAATACGAAATATTTCATGAGTTATTTTATTTGCTTCATTTCATCAGTTTATGTAGAAAATTAATAATACCTGCAATATAATACATACACATCTAATTATGCAAATAAATAATATCTTAACATTCACCGATAAAATATATATGACCCATTTGCGGTTATATTATTTATTGTCTCTATTATATTTCACTTTTTGTTCAAAAGCACTTTTTATTATTATTAAAAATATTGTTAATTAATTTACTCATTTATCTTGTTTACTATAAAATCTATCTCTATATCAAACAAATTATAAACAATACATTTGTTTTTAATGTACATATTTTAATACAATTGTGCAATATTATTCAGTAATGAGAAACTGAAAATAATAAGAAAAATACATTATCTATTATATACTTTTATATCTCGAATCAATCACTGGTAAATAATTTGAATTTCAACGTATTAATTCCATATTTCGAAAAAAATGTTCTTGGACTTAATTTAACTTCTGTAATCTAAAGTAAAAAGAAATTAAAAATTTATAAAAACAATAATTCTTTATCGATATAAAACAAAAAATCATTTTAAAATGAGGGACATTATTTGAAGATAAAAATCGAAATAGCTCAAAATTTTTTAGATAAATACTTGATTATATAAAAATGTATAAATAGAACAATATTATCTGCAATTCTATTCATTTTCATATTGTTGTTTTAATATTTCATTGATTTCAAAATTGAATATATAAGCCTCTCGCAATTTTATTATATGTATTCATCTATATTTATCTGTCATATACTTATTATCAACAAAAATATCAAATTAATTATAAATTTTATCCTTGAATACCAAAAACTAATTATAATTATTAATTTTAATCTAACGAAAAAGCTGTTCACTTTAAACATATATGAGAATTTAATACTTAATAAGTTTTTTATTTTATTATTTGATAATTATTAATATTTATTAATTTATTATTTTACTCAATACTATAATAAACATTATAATAATTGTTCTAGAATTTTAAATAAGGTTTAGAATTGTGTTAATATTTATCAATGTAAAGTTTCAAAAACACTATTTTTTTGAATTATAAAATAAAATATAATAAAGTAAAATATTTTATAAATTTATTATTAAGCTTTCTACCTTTTTTTTAAATAATAAATTTAATTTATAAATATTAACAAATATTAGAAATTTTTTACATATACAAATACACATTTTATTTATAGATTAACATTTAATTATAAAGACGAATTTTTAATTATACATTACATGTCTGACATTTTTCCATTTGATATATTTTTATCGTTTATTTATGTTTACTTCATACAAAAATTATAATAAAATAATTATTAGTACTTAATAATTAAAAACTTAAAAATCTCAAAAGTAAAATCATTAAAGCATAAAATCTAATTTTTTTTTAAATAAAACTTATTCAAAATTCAAAATCATAAGCCATGTTACTTTATTTACATACCATTGTCAGTAATTTATATCAATAATATTTAGAATATTCAAGTTTATAATCTTAGTATCGAAAAAACAAATAAATGTAAATGACTTAAATTACAAATTAGCAATAATTTATTTACTTCATTAAACAAAATAAAGATATATTAAAAATTATATTTTAATTGTGAAATATCTTCTAAGATTGCTTATATCTATAAGATATATGTTTAAAAACTTTAAGAAAAAATATTTTTAAGACATATTGACTTTATATAGTATATATACATACATGCAAAATTATTTCTAATTTATTCATAATCGAAATATTTTGAATTTTTATTTATTTAAAAAGATTTTTACATTGTGAATTTTATTTATAAATATATTGCTTTAAAAACTTGTTACATTTATTTCGCACTTTTACTTAATAACATAATAATTAATGTGAATAAAGTTTTTTATGGAATTTCTTTATTTTCAATATTCAATTCATCTTTAGCTTCATGTCGTACATTGTAATACTCATCGTATACTGGCTTCCAAATATAAATTCCACTGACAAGGCCAATTACACAAGTTAAAATCATTTGATATCTTGGAATTTTTAAATACATCTTTTAATGTACAATTTCCTTTTTATTATCAAAGATGAGCTCTATTATAACATAAGTAACAAAACTTAATTTTTGTATTAGTTGTTCGTATGAAGCTATAATAAAAATAACCAAATATGTATTTACTTAAAATTACACAGAACTTTGAAATGTAATATAATTTAATAAATTAGGCGATTATTTCGGATAGAAAACATTTATACTCTGTGTAACGAATGTTCTTTATTAATATTTTATTTTTAATTTTACAATACTTATGGTATAGTATATAAAATATTAAATTATATTATGTAAATAGTTTTATTTTTAATCACTGTATACAAGCTACTGGGGATGGAAATCATAGGAGTTGGTACCAGAGCACTCTAGAGTGATTTAGAAGTACTTATTTAATAATTATTTTTAAAACAATTGAATGAATTTACTATAATAAATATATATAAATATTTATTTATTCTTCATAAATCATTCAATGATTTCAGTATACTTTCGTTAGCAAAGACATATATTAAAATGTTATTAAGTAATTCCTAATTATGTTTAAAAATAATCCAGAATACATAGTTTATATTATTAAAATTTATTATTATGCACTGATTGAAACCTAAATTCATAACGGTATTTATACATTTTTATTCTTATATTTTATAATTCTTAATGTATGCTATCATATGACTTCATATAACTTTATTAATTTTTACTTTTTTTCATATATTTTGAATATTGTATTCTAAATTGATCCTCAACATTTTTTATTGAAAATATCTGTGTATGTCTGTTTTCAATAATATTATTTTCGTACAATCAATAACAAATACATAGAATAATACACAGAAGTATATAGGAATTCAACATAAATCTAAACTTGGTCAACATATCGTACTTTTTTTTAAATATAATATAGTCTACTAATGTACATTATTTTAAATTTTTTACATTAACAAATCTTTTACGAAATCTAGTAGATTTTATTATATTAAATATTATTTTATTTATTAATATATTTTATTTATTAAATATTATATTAAATTTATTATATAAAAATTATAAATATAGTATAAATTGTACAAGTTTTAAAGATATTTATAATACAAAATTAATTTAATATTATAAAATACATTAAAATATAAGATAATATAGGAAATAGTAATTAATGTAATATAATATAATATAATATAATTAATATAATATAAACAATTATATTCTACTTGATTGTATTATATTATATGAATATCGCAAATATTTATACGAAATAAAATATAAATATCTTTTTTTTTAAACACTATTGTATATTTCAAACATTTTAATTAAATGCACAAATTATAATTTATAAAACATTTCAAAATAATTATTTAATTTATCGATTTTTTTTATGTATTTACTCTATATTATGTATTTACTATAATTATGTATGTACTCGTGAATATTTCATCAATTCAGAATAGAGGATCGGTAAACGAAGTTAAAAATTAGAAAAAAATTTTAAAAAAGTGTTATTTTAAAGAAATATTTTATTAATATATGTATTCTATGTTCTGACTTCAAAACAAAATTAATTACTCTAATCAAAACATTTTGCCCTCTAGATTTATAATATCGTTTATTTTTATAATATTACTATGGGATATTATTAGGATAGGATATTATTTATAAAATATCTCCCTTCTATTTATAATATCTTTCTTTAGATGGCGCAATTTATCATTCATTATATTTTTTAGTAGTATTCATTATATTGTGACTTAAAGGTATTTAATTTAACTTGAAATAGTTGTGTACCATTTAGTAAAAAGTGAAATTATTTAGAACAAAACTTAAATAAATATAACACAATTCCACTTCCTAATATGCCAAATTATCGTTTTTTTTCTATTATTTTCTTAGTTATAACGTTAAAAATTTAATATAATAATTCGGTATGCATGCCATTCGAATTAATGCAAAAAATGTATTTTATATTATTTTAGCTATACTTTCGATAAATATAAAACAATCTTATACAGGTTATGGTGGTAAGTACCATTGTTATCTGGTTTTTCTAACTTACATGTTCAATAACGTTGCAAATTAAATAAGTTACTAATTTTTAATAATGGCTTTAATAATAGTACTGTAAATGTAGACAAATCATTTATTAAATTTATATTTTATTAATTATATATTAAATATTTTGAGAGGATTTAAATAGTTTTAAATACTTTTTCATAAAAACATTTCAACTAATTTTGTTAAACATTTAAAATTTCTTTATATGCAAATTAAAAATAAAAAATAAATAGATAATTGCTAAAATTAAAATACCCATATTTCTAAATATTTATTTATATTTATTACAGAAAGTATGCTAAACTATGCAGTAAGCAACAATTCTACACCTGCCCTTGGAAGTAAAAAAGTAAATATATTTATAAATTCAACATTGTTACAAATTATTAACTATATCAAAATTTAACTTTGTTTTAGGATGAGTTTTTAGTTTCCTTATGCAAGGCTGGTACGTTATGCTCTGAATTAAGTATGGAATGTCTAACATGTATATTAAATCAAAATTGTGTTTATGGTTCTTTGTATACTGCTAATTGCACAGTAAAGAGTCAAGTTGACTGTGTGGTTAGTAAATTTGTTTATTAATCCAATAATTTTTAACTATATTTTGTAATACAACTTTTAATAATATTTAATTTTAATTCAATTTTAATAATATTTCCGTTGTATTATATTTTATTATAAAAAGTTTTTTATATATAAAAAATAATATTTAACTTTTAGAAATATTTTTTATTTATTTATAGGGTAAAACAAATTTTATTAAAACTTATATATGTCGTTATTGTTATCAAACTGAGATATCTGAACATGTCTGTCATCAAAAGAATTCATGTAGTTCTGTTTCATCTCCACAGCAATATTATCGGTTAGATTTTAATTAAAATTTTATATACTTTTATAACTTTAATTTAAGGATTTATAAAATATTTAAAAAATATATTTTATTATTTAATATATTTTTATTTTTAGTACAAATTGTACAGTAAAGAATGACATTTTGTGTTTGGGAAGGCGAAATTTTTTAAAAAATTTGCCTTGCAATTGGACAGGAGGTTATAAATGGTCTACAGCATTAATTTTAAGTATAACACTTGGAGGATTTGGAGCTGACAGGTACATTTGAAAAAATTTTAATATAATATAAATATAAATATAATTTTTTATTATTTAATATTATAAATTACTTTCAAATATACCAATTTTTTTATATTATATTATTTCTTTTTTATTAATTAGATTTTACTTGGGTCATTGGCAAGAAGGTATTGGAAAACTATTTAGTTTTGGAGGTTTGGGTGTGTGGACTTTAATCGATGTTATGCTTATATCTATGAGGTACTTGGGACCAGCTGATGGTTCACTATATATTTAACTATATAATACAAAAAAAGGAAAGGAAGCAGGCATTTTATATTTACTTAACTTTTAAAATTCTAACAACTAAAAAATGGTTAAATTATAAATTATAATTTGTTATATTTTCTTATTAATTCAATCATTGAAAAATTAAGTATTTCCGAATTAATTTACAAAACCATTAATTTGTAAATCTTAAATTTAATGCAAATTTAATTTCTGAAATAAAATATGTATAAAAATAATAATTAACAAGTATAAATAAATTATTAAAGTGATTCTAGTATTTTGTTAAATTAGTCGATATTAATTTTCATCAAATTTTTATTACAAAATAAATCCAAGTCATATCTAGTAGTTAGTAGACTGTTGTATATCTATTATTTTAATGTAGGTTTTAAAATTATAAGTTATAAAATACTCTATATAAAAATATGTAAAATATTTAATTTCAAATCTATAAATATATATTAGTAATTTTATTAATATTTGTAAATACTATTTTCTGTAAAAACTAACAGGTTCATAAAAATAAATCGATCTTAAAATTTAATTTTCATATTTATTTAATTCTTTGTAAAATTTGCTATTTATTTCTTTTATTTATGTTTCAATGTTACATGAACAAATTTGAATTATTTTAAAAGTAATGCAGTAGATATTAAAAATGTATTTATAATTTTCAATTTTGTTATCCAACAATTAATACCCTTATTTTACTTGAAATGAAATTGAAAATAGAAAAAATGAATTCACCATTTAATATATTTACAATCAAAGTAACAATCTTTATATAACCCGTTATTATGTATATATAATTATGAATAATGTTTATATTACGGTAAAAAAATATCTTAGAATATTAATTTTAATATCAGTTAATTATTAATTAAATGAAAAATCTAAATTTGTTTATTTTAATCTTGATTTATTATACATAGATGTTAATTTTATCTGCCAGAAAATAGTGCTTTATGATTTATGATAATAAATAGGACAATTCATATTAAGAAAAATTTTAATCTAACTGATAATTGGAACAGACCTTGTTAAAAGAACCAATCGCATAATTTCGGCTTGATCACATGGCCATATAACGTTCTTTTCAAATTGTTGCCGGACCTTAACAAACTATGGCGCTCACTGTGTGAAATATAAGGAATGTATGTTTTTGCAATTTATAACGTGAAAAACAAACGTTCAAATCATAATTATTAGAAAGATTAAAAATGAAAACGAAAGAAGTAGAGAATGTACATGTCATTAGTAAAGGAGGTAAGTAAAATGTAGCACATATATAGTCATCTTATAATGTAAATTTAAATTACTTTTAACCTTACACAAAATTGTTATTAAATTTGTTTAAATTATTTTTATGTCAATTTAGTAACGTGTATTTAGAATAACTATTGTATTAGATCATTATAAATATTTAAAATTTTTAAAATATTAAATCAATAAATATGTTTACTTTATAGACAATGATACACGAAAAACTGCACAAGAAATGGATGAGATTAGGCAAAAGACTTTGGCATATGAATATCTCTGTCATTTAGAAGAAGCAAAAAAGTAACATATTTAATCATAGTATAATAATTTAATAATTATAATTTTCTCATATACCCTTCAACATAAAGTTAAACTCTTTTTTTTTATTCAATGCCTTGTTAATTTTTATGTTAATTTAATTATAATTAATATAATTAAACTTTTTTTGTAGAATATTCTACTTTTTATAAAATTTTGTTTGTAAAAAATTATAAAAATATAAAATCCATATTTAAAAAATATATAACTATAAAAAATTTTACTTAATAAAATTCTTAATTTTCAACTATATTAAAATTAATTTTATATTCTTGTACTAAATATATGTTAATGATATTATTTTTATAAGTATATATAAATTCCATATATTTTGTCCATAAAATAAAATATTTAAAGTTAATTTTATTTGTTGTACAAAATTTGAAATATAGTTTTAGTATATAAATTATAACAAGAAAAATATTTTAGATGGCTAGAAGCTTGTTTAAGAGAAAAACTTCCTCCTACAACAATATTAGAAGAAAATTTACGTAATGGTGTTTATTTAGCAAAGCTTGGGCATTTCATTGCTCCAGAAATTATGCCTTTAAATAAGATATATGATGCCGAACAAAAAAGATATTCAGTTGCTGGACTACAATTTCGTCATACAGATAATATAAATTATTTTTTAAAATGTCTCAAATCAATGCAACTGCCTTTTGTAAATATTTATCTAAAAATTTAACTAAACTATTATTTAAGCATTACTCACTTAAGTTTCTAAAATAAAATTCAAATTAATTCATAAAATAATTTGGTATTTTAGACTTTTCAACCTGAGACAACAGATATTTATGATAAAAAAAATATGCCTCGTCTTATCTATTGTATTCATGCACTTAGTACACATTTATTTAAAATAGGAAAGGCTCCACAAATTCAGGATCTTTATGGAAAAATAAATTTTACTGGTATTTTAAATTATTAAATTTATTGCAATAACAATTAATAATTTAATTAAATTTATGTTACATTTGTATGAAACATAAAAATTAATATTTTTTAAAGTTAATAAACATAAATAAATTATTAATAATTTAAAAATTTCAATACTCATTTTTTTGTAATTGAATTCATTTGAAGTTCATTATATATTATAGATGAGGAAATTAATATGGTCAGTCAGGAATTAAGAAAAATGGGCATAGAAATGCCTCCTTTTCAAAAGATTGGTGGTCTTTTAACAAATAGTTTGGCAGGTAATACTGCTGCTTTGCATGCTGCTGTAATAGCAATCAATCAGTCCTTAACTTCTAAGGTAAATAATAAATATTTTTTAGTACTTCATAACATTTTTATAAATAATTTAATATTTAAATTTATATGTACAATGAGTATAAAATATAAAACGTCATATTTAAATTATTTTAAAATAATAACTATCAGTAATTTCTCATAAATTTTATTTATTTTAAAGGATTATAATGGAATTTTATCACAACTTCAAAATTCTGCAGTACATTTGAAAAATATCAATTCAGATTATATAAATTTATATTTTGAAACTTTATTAGATGCAAAAGAAATAAAGTCACAAGCTGCATTAAATAGAGTAATAATAAAATAATTCAGTTTTAAAATAAAATAATTATTTTAATATATAATGTATAGTTTTAATTATATTTACAGTCACTAAATGATAGTTACATTCCTGATGCTTATGATGAACTTTTAACACAAGTAGAGATACAAGGACATATTAATAATGTTAACAGTATGTCAAATATATATAATTCACAATTTAAGTTTCATCTATTATATATGAAAAAAATTTCCTTTTAGTGCAATGTGCTTTTGAAATTTTAACTGATTGTGTTCAACAAGAAACAAAAAGAATTGCTTCAGCTTTAAAAAATTCTGCTTTACGATTACAAAAAGTTTTATATGAAAATAACGATCTTTATGGAAAAGAATTAAAACCACTAATAAAAAGTAATGAATGGGGTGAACGCTCATTAGAAAATTGTCAATACTGGAAAAATAAATTACAAACAATTATTGATAAAACTAATGAATTGGCTATTAATTCTAAAAATCGTAAGTTTAATACAGTTATTTAGTATTCAGTTAAAAATTTGTATTATATTACTTTACAAATATTTTTTATGTATAAGTATTCAAAATAAATTATATTTTGATAGGAGAAGAAGCTGTAAGATATTTGAATAAAACTTTACAAAGCGATTCAGAAAAAGAATTTTATGAAGCTATGATAAGTTCTCAATTAGGAATTTCTCATTTAATTGATAATTTTGCAATTCCACTTTATTTTGAAGAAATGAAAATTGATCGCATTGAATCTAAAGTAAGTTATGATAGCACGTCTACAAATATAGTTTTAGATATTTATTTTCACGAATAAAATTTTGTTATAATATTTAAGTAAATATTTTGTTTCATATAATTTATTTAATTTCATATACTTAAAAATTAAAAATAATTCTTTGATCTTCAATTTAAAATATTTTATTCATAGACTGAGTTGACTTACAGTGATATTATAGTTAGTATTAGAGTTTTATCTGCGATAGCAAATATTACTAAAAGTATTGATACTAACAACCCCAATTTTGTTTATGAAGCTTTAAGTTGCCAAGATGCACATATTGCTGTAAGTAAATTATTTATCTATTTAAATACATATATTTAAAAGAAAAAGTATTATTGTATTTTTGTTTGATGGATGTTTATTATTTTGAAAACTCAAATTTATATGTGCTATATTATTATATGTAGCAATATAATATAATAAAATATCGGACTATTAATTAGAATACTTAAATATTTTATTTAGAATCTCGAAGAAGAGCACAAAGTAAAGTATTGCAGAGCATTAGCAGCAGTTCGTTATGAAAAACAAATTACTCAAGAACTGTGTCCTTTACTTACATATATTGATATACAAGAATGTATTGATCTTGTGAATGAGCAATGTATAGAAGATAATAAAGGTAAAATAAATTAATGTAATTAAATAATTTTATTTTGATTAATTTAAATTATTTTGTTAATATAAGCGATTTTATCATTTTTTATGAACAGTAATAGATGTATTAAAAGATCTAAATAAAGCTGTAATGAAAGATAGTCGTTCTGATATGATGGAAACTTTAAAACAAATTTCATTAAAATTACAAAAAGTTACATCTCCAGATGATGCATCATTGTACTTAAAATTATTTAAAAAATGTTTGGTTGAAAAACATTCAGATGGATCTGAATTATGGTTAGAAGATGTTGAACAAATAACTCAAATTGTAGTATCTGAAGCAGAAAATGTTCAACTAGGTGCTTCATATATAAATTTAAAATATTTGTTTTACATTTTTTTTATAATTTTTAGATGAATTTACAGTACTAATTTTTTTTAATTCCAAGATTTCTAAATAAATGATTTATTGTAGCCTGTACCGTGTTATCCCAAATTAATATGGGATTGGAACGAGATGATTTCATTTTTACTATTGATTGTTTATTGTGGGATAAATTAAAATTATCAGAAAAACATAAAATTCAATGCTTTAAGGCCTTATGTAAACTTAAACAAACTAAAGTAAAAGTTTTTAATAAAATATTTATCATACTTTTTCTTTTATATGTATTAATTTTTCAAAAATAATTTTAGCAAGAAAAATATACTTGTCCATATACACGATATGTAACACCAAATGGTAATGAATCATTCATCGATCTTGAAAAGTGTAATTATACGTGGGATTGCCCAAAGAATATAAGTGAGCCTTGTTATATCACAAAAGATGATATTGAGGTAAATTATTTTAGTATAGTCTCAATTTAACTATTCTTTAATAAAAGCATAAAGTCATATCATATTTCATATTTCATTTACTATGCATGTAATATATTTTTATAAATATGATTATAAGTTGATATATTCAAATATCTAAAAGCTTGACCATTTAAGTTTTTTAAAATTATATTTACCAACATGTTCACAGAATATAATAAAGGAAGTTACGATAACTGAATTATCGCAAGATACGAATAAAGATTTGGAGAACTTGATCGTAAAGTTCCAGGCTTTTGTAAGAGGATATCTGTTACGTAAAAAAATTGCTGATTATGTTACAAAAGTTGTTAAGATTCAGGCTTGGTGGCGTGGATATTCGCAAAGAAAAAGGTATGCAAGACTGTTAGAAAGTAGAATAAAGAGCCAAACAGCGGAAGCTTGCAGATTTGCAAAAGTTAAGGCAAAGTATCACCTTACGATGGATTACTACAGAGAACACGTACGAATAATTATCATTAATTATTGTTAAAAATTAATGTAAAGTATTAGTATTTTATTTTTATCAAAAACATGATAAAAAAATTCATTTGTATAATATAAATATTTGTTTATATAGATATATGAAAGCTCTCAATATATATTTTAATGAATTACGAATTTAACAAATTAATAAATAATAAATTTAATGAATAATGAATATATAAATTTATATGAAATTTACACTAATCTAATAAAATGAAATATTTAGATCATTGCATTTTTTAATAAATATTTAACATATTTTTATTACTTATATATATAAATATATATATATATATATATATATATATATACAAGAAAAAAAGTATCTAAATTAGAATTTTCATTTCTAATAATTTTATACTGCTGAAATCCTGTTTAACTATAGCCTTGTAATTACATCTTTATGTATAAATAGAATTATTTTTAATAGCTAATAAATTAATTACTTTTGCAATGAATAATCAGTCTATATATCTTATTAAATTAGATTTAAGTTAATGTAATGATAAAAATTAAAAGTAACTTTATATTATTTATAGGAAAATAAAATAATGAAAATTCAAGCACTTTGGCGTGGTCGAGCAGCAAGAAGAGCTTTTCATTCCCTCTTACGTTTAAATAAACCTCCATTTTCTATTGTCCGACATTTTTCTGGTATTCTTAATTTTAATGCTGAAGATTATGACAAAGATTTACAGCTTCAGGTAGATATGGTTTCAAAATTTATTCATAAAAATAAAAAATTTATGGAAATAAAATATATAATTTTAAAAATATGAAAAGTTAAATTCAACTTATTTGTAATAATGAAAAATAGTATAAAAAGATAAATTCACTAATATTAAAAAAATGTAATACAATTATAAATAATATTGTGTATTAATTTTTTAAATGATATGTGCATTACTAAATGACTATTTTAATTTTCTGTTTTATGGTCAATTTATACTAATTTTTTGTTATTTTAGCAATTGAAAAATGAAGTAGTTCAATTAATCAAACACAATCAAAATCTATCTCAACAATTAGACAATATGGATATTAAAATAGGCCTGTTGATACAAAATAGAATTACACTTCAGGTAATTTATACATATTAAAATTTATTGTTAATTTTGGTTTGTACAATATTGAAAATAGATTGACAGACAATTGCATGATTTAAAAATTTTGGAATATTTTAAAAAAACTTTTAATAAATATTAAAATCATTATTTCTAAAATATATTTTAGACACATACAAATGACGAAGAATTACATATTCTATTATTTTTAGGACGTAGTAGCTCATGGAAAAAATTTGGAAAATTTAACAAAAGATAAAGCATCAAATCGACTGCGCAAAAATTCATTTATATCTGATGGTCATGGCACTCATAAGGGATTAAAATCGCTAACGAAAGAAGGTCGCAGAATGCTGGAAGGTTACCAGCACTTGTTTTATACCCTACAAACGAACCCGATCTATTTGTCAAAACTTCTTTTCTTGCTACCACAAAGTACATCAAATAAATTTTTGCACAACGTAATTTTAACCCTATTCAATTTTGGGTCAAATTCTAGAGAAGAATATTTACTATTGAAGCTTTTAGGCACTGCACTGCAAGAAGAAATAAGGTAAACATGTAATTTTTTTTATGAAAAGATTTTAAATAAGAATTTTAAAATGTAGTATATAATAAATGTAGAATTATTAAACTTTTAGACACCTTATTATTTTTATTTTTATTGCATTTTATTACATTTATTTCATTGTTCATATCTCATTTATTATTTTTTCTAAGACATAAAAATTAAATTGCGTAATATTCCAAACAATTTAATGTATTTTATAATGTCAAAGATGTAAGTTTCAAAAGCCTTCGGAAGTTGTAACTGGAAATCCTTTGGTTTTGAAAATGGCAGTAAACTATGCAAGACAATTAAATGGTCAACGAGCGTTACGAGAAATATTAGGACCTATAATTGAAAAAATACTTGCCGATAAAACTATAACAATCGAAACTAATCCTGTGGACATATACAAGTGTTGGAGGAATCAACTTGAAATGGAAACGGGAGAAACATTGTAAATATTGTCAACAACTATAAATTATTATTCTAGTATTTAATTTAAAAAATTATAAAATTTAGATATTTTAATTTATTTTTCGTAACTTAATAAATTATATTCAAATTAATTTAAACAATATCTTAATCGTTAACTATAAATATAAAAAAAATTATATAACGATATTCAATTTTTTAAAATTATTTATCAATTGCATTTAATATATAAATCAAAGTTTACAGATGACGTATATGTATTACAAACAGATAATATGTACAATATTATGCTATTGTTCATCTTCAATACTTTTATTATTTTACAGAGATTTGCCTTATTCTGTAACTGAAAAACAAGCTTTGCAATACGAGCAAGTACGAATAAGACTAAACAATGGTATACGATTGTTGCAAACGACAGTTTTAGAATTACTAGATAGAATAAGAACATCTAGAGATTTAATTCCTTATGGAATGTTGTATATGGCTAAAGTATTAAACGATACCTTAAGCGAAAAATTTCCTGAGGCTTTTGAGAAAGATATCTTAAAGGTCGTTGGTAATTTGATTTATTATCATTTTATCAATGCTGCAATCGTCGCTCCGGATGCTTTTGACATAGTCACTTTACCTATTGAACGTTCACTTTCTAATGATCAACGAAGAAACTTGGCAAGTGTTGCCAAAATTCTTCAATTTGCTGCATCAAAAAAAGGAGTAAGTAATTTATATATTTTTATTTTATTTTATTATTTTATTAATAAATCTCTTATAAATTCAACTTTTGAATAATTTTTAATAACAAAATGCAACTTTATTTTTAATAATTTAATTAAAATCACTTTAAAACTTATAAAATATATTTATTATTATAATAAATTAATATATTTATTAATATAGAAAAAGAGTAGATATTCTTTAATTTATATTATTTTAATTGATGTATTGAATTAAAATAAAAATGAACTAATAAATCATATATTTAGAACATTAATATTTTAAATTTAATGTTTGTCAGCATGTTAATTTTAATGTATAAATATATAACATATTAGCATAATCGGTAATTCAGTTCATTATGAATGAGTAAAATACTTTCAAATTTTACTATAATTTGTAAAAAAGTTGATATGGATTTTGCGAGTTTTAGTTTGGGGAGGAAGCTACTCATCTTGTATGTTTAAATCCCTTTATAATTGAATGCCACGAGAAATTCAAGATGTTCTTCCGTTACTGCTGCCAGATTGAGGAGTTAGACGAGCACTTTAGCATACATGAATATACCGAGGCAACGCTTATTCAAAAACCCGAGATTTCAATATCATTACAGGAAATTTGTGACACGCATTGTCTTGTACTTGAATACCAAGACCAAATAGCTCCAGATCCACTAGATTCACTTCACGAATTACTCGATGATATGGGAGTTGCGCCAACTGTTGCAACGCTTTTGGGACTAAGTAAAACACTTGGTTTTAGCCGTTGTTTTTTTTAATATCTTAAAATTTTTTTGTAATTAAAATTTTATCATGTAATATGTAAATCTTAATATAACTTTAAAGACAATCTTTGGGTATTAAATTGGTTTAATATCACCAATTTATAAATTACACGGTAAAATTATGCAAAATATTATGAAACATTTTACTGACTGCTTTAGCAATAGAATATTTGACTTAATTTACTGATATAAAAAGTCAGATTTAATTCTACAAAATCTACCTGTAATTTATAATTTTACAATATTTGATATCACATCTAAATTAATAGTTAATTTTATAGAACTTTTAATAATTATAATAATAAAATTTCAAAATAATTTTACTTATTCCATTGTAAGTAACCAAAGTAGAATATATAGAATTCAATAATCAAACATATTTTACTAAAGAACAATCAATGTTATCATTAAGTTTTGTGCAAACAAATTAAATACTCATAATACTTCTATATATATATTCTATACTATATAGTATTCATAATAAAACTGTTAATTTGTTATTACAAACAAAAGTTTTAATAGCATTTAACATCAAATTTTTAATATAAATTATATCGAAATATAGTATGTATAATCACTTATTATTTAATGTGTTTAGCTATACCTTTTAATTACTTTTAGCTAATTCTGTAAATGAAGCAACAATAACTCGCCTTGGTAAAACAGAAGTATGTCTTACTCTTAATAATAAATTCGAAGTTCCTGAAAATGACGACACAAATTTAAGTAGGTTATTTATAAAAACCAAAGAGCTATTAGTATCAGTTCTTCAATTTTTAAAAGGTGACACCTTAGTTGAAGCGTTAGAAACCTCGTCTTCGCCGATTCAAGAAAAATTGTATAATGTAAAAAATTTATCGTTAGCACCATTAGTGATGCTACATAAAAGGTAAAATTAAGATCAATTTAAAGTTATTTAATGTAATTGAATGATGTTTTATAAAAAATATTTTATAAATGTACAACTATCATATTTATGGACCTAAATATTTCAAACCTTTTAATTTATAAATATGTAAAAGTATCGGTATTTCTACGAAGCACTTATATTTAGTATTTATATTTTTTACATTAAGAAATAATTTACATAATGCACATCAAGATTTAGAGAACAAAAAAAGTAATTTATAATGTAAAAAAGACTAGACTGTTACTATTTAAGATTTATTTAACATAAAATTATTAATACTTTCGTTTGGTATAATCTGATTTATATTTTAATTATACGTGTAATTTCACATTATTATTATTATACAGTGTGCTTAATAAATAACAAACAGAAAGTAACCGATTTTTCATAATAGCATATTCAATTCCTCGCTGAATGACTGCAAACTTCAGCTAAGAGCATACTTGAATAAATTGGAGCTCGGCGGATGGGTCTGGCGAAACAATGGCTACCAAACAATAGTAACTGCAGTGGCCAAAGATCTATGTAACAAAGGTCGTTATAGAGTTCTGCGAAATAAGGAGTTGATGATGCTTCGCGTGACGAAGCAACGGTTAGAAGAAAAATCAAATTATTATAAGGAACAAGTCGAATATTACAATGAATATATCAAGCGGTGTTTGGAGAATTTAAACGCAGGAAAAGGGTAAGAATTTAACATTATTTTCAATACTTAATAAGATACATTACGAATGCACAAGTCACTATTATTTACTATAAACTAAAGCAAATGAATGTATAGCTTACTATACAACTAACAAGATTGCACCATTTTCGAGCTAATTTGTTTTAATGAATATTTTATTTGCTTTGATTAATTTTAAACCCATGCGCATTGGAAAGGTAGTCAATAAGAATAAAATATTTTATGAAATTAGAGGATGAGAAAACAATATTGAAATAGCTGAAATATATACAAATTATTATTGAAGAAGGCATCTTAATTAAAGGAATAAACTGTATGCGTAGGTCCTTGCATACGCTTAAAGGGAACCAAAAGAACGGCCACGGTAAATTGAAGTCCAAGATAACTCTTAAATACTCAGCAGCCAAGCTTGAAGAGAAGGGCATACTGTTGGAAGTTGATGGGCTACCGCACTCTCAGTTCAAAAACGTAATCTTTGAAATATCACCGACGGAACGTAATGGCCTCTTCACAGTGAAAGGTAAATTCATGGGCGTGGAAATGGAGAAAGTCGACGTCGATGTTCAGAAGCTGCTTGAGCTGCAATTTGAAGGCTCGCCTATTATGGATATGTTTGGCAAAGCCAAAATCAACGTTAATTTACTGCTCTACTTACTAAATCGCAAGTTTTATGGAAAAAAGTAAAACCAATGCAGTAAGTCATAGAAACATGACACTATTTCAATTTATTTATTTATGACATTTATCGCCCAGAAGCTGACTTGTTTTTTCCATAACTATAATTATTTAAATAAGTAATCTTACACTTTTGCAGTATAGTATAGAAATTTTTATATTTATTCTTGTAAAGACACACTAATACGAAACTAATAAGAAATTACATTTCATGAGCATAGCCAATTTACTAAACTCGCGTTTTTTAATGTATTTTTTACAATATAGAACAGAAGTAAAATTATAAAATTTTAATTTAACCAATAAGTTTTATATAAAATATTTTCTTCCAAGTCTTTTAATATTTTTCAAATCGTTATATATTTATTTAAGCTAGTTTATTTATATGCTTAATTTTAAAATTTGTTAAATTTTAATTTAACATTTCAATTAAAAACAATATTAAGAAATACATTATGATGACGGTAATATTCGAATTAGTTATTAAAAATGTCAATGTCATTATTTATTGAAATTAATTTTTTATTTATTCTTGTTTAATTTTATATTTTATAATTTTACGTAAAAAATTCAGCGTATTTAAATATCAAGTAAAAAATAATTATATTTTTGTACAGAAACTATATTTTTATGATTTCACAATATGTGATTATGGTTATAAACATGAATTAGCTTGTATATAAAAATAAACATTTTTTAATAATATAAATCAATTGATAACATACTAAGTAAAACAGCTGTATACAATGATTTAAATGGAGTTGGAAAAGGCTGAATAATAATAAATATGTATTTAAAAAAACTTATGTGTTAAGATATATTGTCTATATAGCGTTAAAGCATATTCATAACTATAATGATTGTAAATTACTTTTATACCAATGTATTATTAATTTTATATACTTGTACTGAACTCAAATATAAAAATAAAATTTTAATTTATTCAATTTATTACTTATAATATATTTTAATTAACCATTATCTTCTGACATGTGTGATTTATAGGGATAATTTACCGATTATTTTTGAAACATATAAATTATACTACTATAAAATTTTATTTTTACAAATATTAGTTAGTGTATAAAATCTTTACGTTATTTATCATACGCCCGTATATAATAGAAGTACTGATTAAAAAAAAAGAAAATTGCCTTGCATTTCAAAATTTATACAAAAGTTTAAAGCATGTAAAATAAAAAGTCATAATATTCGATAACTGTAAAATAACTGGTCGATATTTTTTACTATATTTTAAATTTTATATAATTAAAGATGATTCATTTGAAATTTTTGCATTTTAAAATAACATTTTTTAAAATAAATTCTTATAAAAATATTTTTGGATTTATTACGTTTAACTTGAAATAAATAATTAAATAAAAATATATTCCGTAGATATCATACAATAAAATTATTGAAAAATTGAATAATAAATATCTTAATTTGAATGAAGGGTTTAAAGACAATGAAAATCAATCTATACAAGTCTCCTTTTGTTTTATTATAGAAAAAGATATAATTTTTTTATGTTTTATAATTCGTTAAAACAAGTGGAGCATTTTCTTTTAAATGAAGTGGGATCAGCGTATCGACTTTGTTTTATTAATTATTTTCTTTTCCTAGGACAAAATGGCGCTCAGATTTGAAATTAGAATTCTATTATAAAATTCATGATTTCTCCAGTAGCATTCGAACTTTTCTCAATATTGATCTTGTAATTATTAATAATTTTTTACGCTGCATCGTCCAAGTAAGGCAAGGTATACATATGAGTATGTGATTGAACGTGCGCGATAATATTGTGACGCTTTATCGCTATATATGCCTTAGCACAGACCATTTATGTTTTTATTTCTCATTTTTTCATATACTTTAAATAATATAATTATCATTATAATCATTATAATTATTGTAATTTTAAAATATAATTTAAACAGAGGAACATTGCCAGAGGCTGACCAAAATTTACAATTATATAGAATTATTTTATATACTTGTACTTTGTTCCAATCTGATAACATCCCTTCAAAGTTTATATTTAATATCGATCACTTAATCCAACAAAAGTTAGAATGTATCATGGTTCACAGCGTGATAATGTTTCACAATCGTTGGGATTGAATTTTCTGCTATTGGTAATAAATCCGATGTGATCTGGCAATAGTATCGAGTGCCACTACATAAAGCCAAAATTTTGCTTTTGAGTTTGATAATTGATGATTGACTACATGAAAAAAATCTATCAATTCCGAGAATCAAATTGAAAAATGACCGTTTTGCGTCATTTTCATTTCTCATAATGCTAGATTTTGACACTTGTAG
Source organism: Ceratosolen corneri (assembly GCA_030522565.1). NCBI lineage: Eukaryota > Metazoa > Arthropoda > Insecta > Hymenoptera > Agaonidae > Ceratosolen > Ceratosolen corneri. The sequence continues at coordinate 80,314 of JAPYYT010000463.1, forward strand.
CCAAAATGTTCCTGACTTATTCAAAAATGAACTATGTAAGGTGATTTTATCACTTGAGGCTCAGTTCAACAATAATTGCTTTGTCTTTGTTTTTTTATCACACATCGGACAAAGCCACTGATCGTCTGCCATTAGCAGAAAAAACGTCCACCGAATTCAAAGTCAGCTGTTCAACATCTTTACGAACGAGACATATTGATTATACATTAAATATCCTCGTTTCGTAGCTTGTTTGTACCGCTTAAACTTTCTTGGCAAAAACGTTCCGGGTTAATAACTATGAACTTGTAGGATTGATATTACCCCATTAGTCATAGTATACCGTATGTGCTTATGTCGAAAATGACATATTTACGCTTAGAATCCTTTGATTGATTTGATGATTGTTCTTAAGCTCCAAAATTAATTTGAATGATATGCTTATGAGCAGGCAAGAGACTCCTCAACCCAAATATTATCATTTCTGATCTATGATTGCCGATTCTTGACCCAACTCTAGATTAAAAATATTCGTCAAAAATATCGCGACGATATCGTTCTTGGCTCTACTCGATAAAATATTATAATATTCTATGAATAGCTGTATCGCTAATAATAAACGTTGTGAGTTGGACGCTTGGCTGCCATATGACTGGAATGGGTTTTCTCACATCTTTAAAAGTTAGGAGTCCGCGTAAATGCCATTTGACATAAACCTTGTTGAGAAAGTGTGCGATACCATGACCTCGATAAAGTTAAACGAAGCCAGCAATGACCGTCTTTTGTATGTTTAAATATAAATATATAAGTTAATGTAAATAATCATTATAGTTAATATTACTATTATTATTACTATTACACGGCCTAATATTTTGTAGGTTTTTATAAAATCTAACAATACACCATCTCAACGAAATCTGAAATCTTTGTCCATGTCTTATTATTAATCTTCTTGCCTTATCGCTTACTCTATATAGAATCTATTTTTAATTAATATAATTACGACAGCTCAATGTGCGGACATGCTTTATCATGCATCAAACTCAAACACTGAATATACATTAGATATTTTTTCACCTTGTAAATAAACTTTACATATGCATATTTATTAAAAATGTATAACAAAACTAAAACATTTTTATAAAGTTATAAATTTTTCAAAGAAATAGAAATACTTAAAATACTCATTTTATATTACGAGAATCCCAAATTATTGCATCATTATGCTTAAATTATGTTGAAATTTGACACATAATAAGCATATTAAAAAAAAAAAAAACAAGTTGAAAATTCTTAATTAATTGTATTATTTAATTGCAAACGATGCTCATAATAAATAACACAGTAAAATTATTTTTTCTTTGAACATTCACTGCTTTCTCATTTTCTCTCACTTTCGCATTGTGTATTAGGAAACCGACATATTCTTTCTATTCTTAACTCATATATATATATATATTTTTTTGTATTTTACTTCAATAATTAGTCCACAATTCTTAAAATATTAATTTTTCCATTTTCTTCATTCTTACTAAATATCTAAAATTACAATTAATCAAAAATTAAAGTAAATTAAATCGAACTTCTACTTTAAAATGTGAATGTCACAATGTCAGTCACGTGATTTGGAAATGAAAAAACTTAGGTATTGCTATCTTAATAATCCAGTTGATGAAATAAAATAAAAATTGAATAGTGCGAATTTCCTATTAAAAAGAAAAAAAGGTAAAGAAAAGTATCGATGATACATCGCAAAAAGTAGTCTCCATATACTGCATTTGATCTGTTTTGTGAAGTGATGACTTGGAAATACCAATGGCTTGGAGTAAGCGTTATCGATGATTAAGAACGTTGGAAAACTGTCGATATTTAGTTTGTAGCTCGGGCATTTGCGCTAGCCCCTCTTCCATCAAGTTTCGCAACTTCGCCAAATCCGGTAAATTATCACACGATTCAATGTTCAATAATTCTGTGAAGTACTTTTCCCAGACAGCCTTTTTAGCGTACCTGATGCAAATGAATATTACTTCAAATTGTTTTCATAAGGCATTTGAATAACAATTTTTTTAAAAATGTATATGTTTGTTAAAATAAAAATAATTTATATAGCCGATAATGTTATTAACAAGTAATGTTTTTTTCGGTATTGATATTTATTATAATATATATTATAATTATAAACCTCGGAAACTTTTTGCGAAAGATCTTCAAAAATTATTTTCAAATTTACAATATCTAATTTATTAAATTTAGGTTACAGAATGAGGAACTCAAAACAAAATGATTAATAATTTATTATAGTTTTAAATATTGACTATATATATTTAAAAATTAAAATAAGATTTAAATAGAAATGAGTTACCTGGGTAATTTTGAATTGATATACCACTTCTTTCCATTCATTGATACTTTCATATAGTTTCCAAAAAGGAGACAATGACTAGAAGCTGCTAGACAATACAGATCGGTTTGGTAGGTCCATGGCTTTCCGGTCTGCATTTCAATACACGTAAACTCCTCTGTTTTTATAATTTGTGTAAATTTGGTACCTTCAGGAAATAAACTCATATCTATACTGCAGCCAAAGTCTATCAATTGAATTGTTGGTCTTACGTCTTCGGATGGCCTATTATAAGTGAAAATTAAAATAAAACAATTCAATATTAGATTTATATTAAAAATAATTGTGTACAATCCAATAAAATGAGAAAAAAATAAATTACATGTGCATTAACAGAAAATTGTCAGGTTTAATGTCAGCGTGTATGATCTGACACTTGTGCAAATATTCTACGATCTGCAACATTTCAATTGTAAAGAAAATGGCTAGTGGTTCACTGAGGGGCTTTCCCGTTGAAATTTTTATTTTGTTCGTCACTTCTAATAGGGTGCCGTATTTGGAAAATTCCGATACTAAAACACTGCCGTTTTCCGCTATATAAGACGTTTGAACGTCCATGAAACCTCGCAACTGAAATATATACAAAAGAATGAATATAAATACAAATTAATATTATATTATATATGCGCTAAATTTAATTTTTAATAATTTTATGATCAAAGATTATATTATTTTTTATTTATACATTATATGAAAAGGTTGGTGTATTAATAACAAGAGATTACAAAAAATACAAACCATATGTGGATTTGTGAGCCGAGACTTAACTTCTCTTGCAATATAATATTCCCAAACCCAAGCTGGTTTTTGTGTTTTTAGTGCAATGATCTTTCGAGTTTGTAAATTAGTACCTTTAAATACAGTTCCATACGTTCCTTTTCCAAGGCACTTGTCCAAATCGTACATATCGTTTCCTAATTAATAAAACAATATAATTTAAAACTGTAAATATTAAAAATCATTGTTCTGAGTTAAATATAGAAACATACGAGATTTATTTAAATACATATTTTATTTTATATAAAATTTATTTTAAAGTATCTGCCATAATATTCTAATTTGGTTTTATGTAAATTTACGCAAAATTATCAAATCATTACTATATTGATTAGCTATATTTAAAAACTAGTTCATGAAATGTATGAAGTCTATTTGATAGTTAAAAACTTGTTTATAACTATATAATATAAGGTACTATCATGCATTTTTAAACTTTTAATGCATAATTTTATGACTAGATGAACTGTAATTCTCAATTCAATATGTATATCTATAATATACATTTCGTTATAAAATCAAGAACCGCTACTTTTCCCATGGACATCCATGCAGTTATATTCTTATATAATATATATATAATATATATATTTTTTATATATATTATATAATTAAATTCTTATATATAATATATATACTTACCAAGTGTGACAGTACTAGAAGGCACAAACTTGATTAGATTACTAGTGAGCTTAGCATAACCATCCGCGTGTTGGGGTCTGGGAAACTTCATTCTCCTCAAAAGACCAGCAATCAGATCCTTGTCGAAGGGGTTGATGTCACCATCCGGCAATTCGAAAGGCGGCTCCTCTTTCTCGATCTCCTCTTCGTCTTCGAGCATTCGTTCCATCGGCTCCTGGTACTCGCAGTCCATCGAGCTATCCAACTGCTGATGTTGTTGCTGGAGCTGGAGTGTTGGTGTCTGTTTCACATCGCTGTCATTCAATACTGGGAGTGAGGGACGATCTGGGGTAGTAATGTCAGCCAGTGACCTATTAAAGCTAATGGACTTGCGCAGGTCGCAATTAGTTTTTATTTCCGTGGTAATTTGGTCGACGTTCCGCTGTACAGTGCGCGGACTTTGGGCGTGAACAGCCTGTATGTGAGCACGCATTTTTTGTTCGTATGTAATATGCTGCTGCTGCTGCTGCTGCTGCTGCTGCTGCTGTTGTTGCTCATAGCTGACGATACCAACACTGCTCGCCAAATAATGATCGTTCGATACAGTATCTATAATAAAATAAAACGGACGTACAGGTTGTACACAACACAAATGGCAATATTTAAAATGACGATTTAGAAACGAGATTTCGTGTTGGAATGAGCTTACATGTAATCGGAATTAATGTGGCAAAAAATAAGTACTCAAATCAATTCATCATACTCCTTTTAGAAGCACCACGTAATACCTTTGTAAATTCTCATTATATCTTATTAATGAAGTATACAAATTTAATTTAATTAGTAAAAATAAAACAACAGAAATTACATGAAATATAATTTATTATAAGTATGATAAGCTGTCTTTAAAAAAATTATCTACCATTTACTGTTGATTGTTCTTTAATTGTTGGAAGATCATCACGAGTTATAGTAAATCCAGTTCGTGTAGTTCCACTGCTGGCAGAACTACTGGAGACATATTCTCTAGTTGACTCCATTATTACACTTAATTTTTCGTCTAATTCTCCAGCAATCGGCATAGCTTGGACACTATGAATAAAAAATTTAATAAATATTTATACATCTAAGAACAATTACTAGTATATATATGGTTCACTCTATCTTTTGTATTTAAAACGTCTGTGTATCTAAATATAAAAAGTATATAAATGATTTGTTTTTTAGTTTTAAGGAGGCACAGTCTTATATAAATTAATTAGATAATACGCACAATCCAAATATTTTATTTAAATAAAAGAAGTCGGATGAGATTGAATTAATTAATTATATAGAATATTATGAAATTGCGATAATGGAAATCGACATTTCCAACTGATAACTTTAAGTTATTTTATTAATTAAAAATTCTATTAATGTTTAAAAATAAAGGAATACAAAATAACTTACGGTTGTGGTGGTGTAACAGGTTGACTTGAATACTGCTGCTGATGATGGTGAAGATGATGCTGCTGTTGATGCTGAGACTGAATCTGTTGCTGATGTTGAGGCTGAATTTGTTGTTGTTGTTGTTGTTGTTGTTGTTGTTGTTGTTGTTGCTGCTGCTGTTGTTGTTGTTGCTGTTGCTGTTGCTGCTGCAACTGATGATGATGATGATGGTGATGATGATGATGTTGCTGCTGCACATCTTTTGGGGACTTATAGGCCTTGAAATGATTAGTCACAGGAGTAGAGGCAATGAGAGGTCGATTAAAAGTATCGGTATAACAAGTTTCGTTTACACCCGGTAACGGTGAAATGCCCAGGCTGTCATCTATGTACAAATTATTCTCATCCTGGTGTTGATGTTGATGGTGCTGCTGTTGCTGCTGTTGCTGCTGCTGCTGCTGTTGCTGCTGTTGTTGTTGTTGCTGTTGTTTGATGACACTATCTTCGATAGAAGTATTGTAGTCGAGGCCCACTGCCGCGTTTTCCTTATCTTCGGCACTTTCGAGATATTTGAGATCGCGCCGATTCATACCGGGTGATTTTATGTGAGGCAACTCAGTAGGCATACGATATGGCGAAGGTTTATTGTTGCTACTACCTTCGGTACTAGGGTCAACATATGGTGAGAAATGCACCTGCATATTCGATCAGAACCATTATTAACAGCATTATATTGGTAAAAAGCATCTTACTAAGAATATTGAGGCTTAAGATATATTGCCTTAATAAATTTTTAACCTACTCAATAAACTTAAAAAGATTACATTCTTATATTACATAATACACTACAATTTCCATATTTAAATGCCATGTTCATATTTATATATAAATTGAAAATTAATAGTATTTCAATATAAAAAAATAAGCGATAAGATTGAGTTACGTCAAACCATTGTAGGCATAGTCGATTATATTATACAAATTATTATATAAGTCATTGCTAATTACAAAATATTAATTTAGGCTTATTTAATAATTTTTTTTAAATCACATAATTTCAATTTGACATGACTTATTACTATCCATTTTACTATAGAATCTTAAAATATTTAGAAATTAAAATAAAAAAGTGTAATTTAATAAAGCATAATGCATTTCCAAAATAATTTTCCAAAATATTACATATTATTTATAATACTTGATTTTTTAAAATACTTTAAAAGTATTTAAAAAAAACAGATAAAATTAAATTGTTTTTTTATCAGATAAAAAATGTTGACTATTTTCAAATGAAAATTTTACCTGTTTTTGCGGTTGTTCAATACTAGAATGAGCTGATTGAAGAGGTGAAGCATATGGTTGTGAATAGCCTATATTGTTTGGCACAACGTTATTATACATATGATGCTGCTGTACAACTTGATGTTGAGGATGTTGTCCAAGTTGCGAATGTTGAAGGTGCGATTGCTGTTGGTGGGGATGATGAGGATGATGTGAATGGTGCTGAAGGTGTTGGGATGAATTCAGATGCGGTGGAGGACTCAAATGTTGTGACGCATTTATGTGTGGAGAGGTATTGAGATGTTGTTGCTGAGTTAGCTGAGGGTGTTGCATGTGCTGTTGTTGCATATGTTGGACAGGTAACTGCATGTGTTGTGGATAATGATGCTGAGGAGACGATTGATGGTGTATCGCGTGTGGCGGGGTTTGATGCTGAGACAACTGATGTTGAGGCGGCATGTGTGGTGAAACTTGCTGATGATGATGGTGCTGCTGCTGTTGCTGTTGCTGTTGCTGTAGTAGCACTTGATGATGATGAGATGGTTGAAGCTGTTGTTGATGGTGCTGGGCATGGTGATGATGTGACTGCTGTTGAGGTACCGGTTGGAGATGCTGCTCATGATGTGGCTGCTGAAAATAATTTTCGCATTGAAGATTGAATGTTAAGTTTTTAGTATTACAATAAATGCTATGAGTTACAAGTTTAGTATTTGAATACTTTTACTTTATAAAAATGATTATATACATATTACGGAGTAAAATTTTATGGATTACATTGCTTTTTTTATATATAGAATGTTTTATATACAAGCTACTAATTTTGTTTAAATACTATCCTTGATTAATTTATTTTCACACTAATAAAAAGAAGAGATACAATAACATACCTGCATTGAATAATGAAAGGTATTTTGTATCACTGAATGATTGCCAAAAGAATTTTGATGTTCATGATTTGAATAAGAATTATGAAAATGATGATTCTCTTGATCGTTATAAGCTTGCACTGATCCATAATTCTGCTGTTGTTGTTGCTGCTGATGTAGCTTACTGTTTGTTACGACGTTTTGTGTCATTGAACTGTCCATGTGAATGTCGAATGAAATTTTGTCTCTGATATCATTACGCATCCTATGTACAATGGGACTGGACATCATGCGACTTGCATTGCTGTTAGGTGACTGCCAAAGATCTTGCACTGCACTAATAGCTTCCTTCGTATTCACAGTCATGCTCTGGCTAAGTAAATGCTGCTCGTCAGTTGTTGACGAATGATGCTGACTCAAAAATCCTGAACTTTGAAGACTCTGTTGTTGTTGCTGCTGCTGCTGCTGATGTCGTTTCATCTCATTTTGTTCTACTTCATATAACATTTGACGTTTAAGCTCCACCTCACGGAGACGCTGTTGTCGTTCAAGTTCTAATTGCTCATTCTGCAAACGCTGCTGACGCTGCCTCTCTAAATATCAAGAAAATAATTAATTTTTAATATAATTGTGTATTTTATGTTTACAATATAAATATTTAATATTGACTAAATACATTATTTTTATTAAGTAACCCTTTATGTATATATTTTTGAAACAAGTATAATCTTGCAATGAAAACTTAACATTGTATTTAAAAGTCAAAAACAGTATTATTTCTGTTATATATACTACGAACTCGAGTAAAAACCCTAACTACAAAAAAGAAACATTCTAACTCACAAATAATATCTGATTCTAAAAATTTTAAGTTTAAAGATTAATTAATTAATTACATAAAAACATCTAACTGCGAATAGATTGATAAGAAAAGATACCAAGTCAAAAAATATAAATCAAGGGAGTATTTAATTTGAAATTAAAAGTAATTAACAAGATAATTATGATGGAAAGATACAACATTCAGCAATCATTTTATGTATTATATAATATACTATATATTAATAATATATATACAAAAGGTTATTGAGCGTAAAACACAAAAATGCCAGTTTTTATAAAACTTTAATGATGGTTTTTATGAGTCCAATTAGTTTCAAACTAATATATAATCATATACTAAATTAACATCAATGAGCAAGATATAATTTATACATATGAATCTATCAATGCTAAATTTCAAAATATATCTATTTTATTATAATAAAATTATATTTAAAATTTATTTAACGAAGATTACCAATTCTTGCAGAGATGCAATGTAATTTTAAATAGGATGTTTTCATTATTATTAATAATTGATATTGGCTTTACAGCGTAATTATTAAACGAAGAAGAAATGAATTTTCAAAGATGGAGCGTTTCAGTTATTGTAATACTAACCTATTCCTGTACAAACAACAATAAATTATTTTTAAAATTAAGCAAAATTTAATAATTAATCTTCATAAATATACATTTTTAATGGCTTGAATAGATTTTACGTATATTTTTTCTAATATATACCTAAAATACACGACAATTTGAACGGAGACAAGTTAATTATAGATACTTATCTTAATACAATATTGTTATGAGAACTAGAAACCAAAACATATAGCAGATAGCTGATTTTTATAAATAAATTATAAAGAACGAATACGAACTTTTACAATATACACAAATTAGAAAGGAACCTACATTAAGTTCGATTTTGTGTGACATTACTCACAATTCGAATACTAATATCAGTCGTTCAGAGATGTGATTGTATGATTAAAAGTGGAACACCAAGTACAGAACAGATAAGAAAAAATTAGAGCATTTCAAATTAAGCTTGAGAATGCAGGATTGGTGTATGTCACACATTATACAAATATTGAAAGGCAAAATGAAAAATGATAAATAGTATAAAATAATAAAACTTATAAAATAAAAATTAATTCATTAATATAAGCTCGCAGCATATCCTAAGAGGCATAGTATCGATAATCTCAAAATAAAATAGAAAATGTTTATTTTAAATGATGAAGAAATATATGGATATATTTTAATGTATTCCACTGCTGTATCAACTAATGAAAATTCTATATGAATTATCTAAGTATCTTTGATAAGTTTAATTGTCGATTATTTGTCTTATTTGTCTAACTAAAATATTTATAGAAAATATTATGTATTCATTTAATAAGTACATTTTCTCAATAATTATATTGCATTTATATTAAATTGTTTAATAGACTTTTTAATTACTTTACAAATTTATATTTAACTTACAAGTTATAATAAATAAATTATAATAAATTTATAAATGCGAATAATCTTCAAGTACCATTTAAATACTTATTTTTGCAAATGTTTGAATGTAATAAATAACATTTAATTAAATAAACAAAAATAATACATGAATGGAGTCATAAATATATATTAATTTAACAGAACTATACATTGAAATGATTTCTTGCAATGCAGCATATTAAAATAAACAATAAAAATCGAGAAATGGTATCTAATAAAAAAAAGTAATTTTATCCATGTGGATTCAAAAGAATATGAATATGATATGATTCTAAGTTAAATTTTGTTAAATTACATTAATCAATTATTTAATTAAAAATATTTTAAAACTTTTGATACATATCAAAGATATAGGTCATCCTTCATTGTAACAGATAGGATAATATGAACTCTAAATTTTCAGACTCAATATATTCAATGCAGTTCTGTTGGTTTTTGTTATCTATAATTAATTTAAGATGATATAATTAGCACACTATATTTGAAAATAAATACCAAAAGAAATTAAAATAAAAATTCAATTATATAAAATTATATTTTATTAATAAACCTTTTTTATATGATGTTGCACTATTATAAGGGGTTAATTACTTAATTTTTATATTATTGATAATAATATGTTAATAGTACTATAATTATTAGAAAAAAATTTTAAATTTTATATATTGTGGTTCACGAATTAAAACTATTTTCATTTTTAATAGGAACTATCTATATTTAGCATTAAATATAAAAAAGAAAAAGAAAACTTTACTATTGTATAAATATTAGATAGTTTACTGGGAAGGATTTTCTAGTAAAAAAAAAAATACATAAATGTATAAATAACGTAAATAACATCTTTCATTAATCTTTCATTTCGACAAAATATTTAAAATCTTTATATAATATTCAGTACTATTCAGTATTTATATTTTATGTGTATATTAATCTAGGATAAAAATTGATAAAGAAATGAAATTTCAATACATTATTAAGTTTTTTTAAATTATTAATTCTAAAAAATTTTTTTACGTATTCACTAAAAAAGTTTGGCCATTTCAAAATTTTTATAAAATGGATTATTTTAATTAAAACACACATAAACCATCTAAAAGAATTAGCAAATTTCTGATATCAAAAAGTTTTAATGGCATTTAAGTCTTTATAACAAAGGCTAATAATTATTGTAGCAATATTTGAATGCCTGTAGCTAACACTTTAAAAAAATGAAATCAAAAATATTTTATATACTTTAAAAGATTATCTAATTAAATTATATATTTATTTTTTTATTTACAAAAAAATTATTTATTCTTACCGATTTCAGCTTCTCGTTGCTGTTGTTCAATGTGTCTTTGTCGTTCCAATTCAACTTCTCTTTGTTGCTGTTCTAATAACCTCTGTCTTTCTAATTCAACTTCTCTGTGTTGCTCATCAAGTCTTCGTCTTTCTGCATTTTGACGCTCTAATTCCTCCAAATGATTGTCATGGTGTATCTGATGTCTCAAATCAGTTAATTTCGAAATGGAATGTTGATCTAAATTATTCACTTCTTCCATTTGCCCATTTAGGGGCAAATTTTTGTGTCGCCTAAAGAAATTAGGTTTAATAAAAGTATAATTTACATTTTTCATTAAATTTAAGCATTTTTTATCAATAAAACAAATTAGATAAAAGATACCTTTCAAGATACTTTTGAGCTCTGATTTCTTCCAAGCTCCTGTCCATGTTATTGGCATAAACTAAATCTTTGGGATAATGAGGTTTTAATGTAATACTTGAATTAGGCACATCTGGAACAAATACAGGCACCATAAAGTGCTCATTATATTTACTATCATCAAAGAATGAAATATGATTTGGAAATAGTCTCAGTTTATCCATATTAATCTCTTCGGTATCTTCATGCACTAAAACAAAAACAAATATATATATATATATACATATTTATATTTACACATGCATGTGTATGTAAAGGATATTACCTTTGAATGATGGCTTAATAGCAGATGATATCAACGGGCACTTTCTAGAATTATTATTCCAGGGTCCAGGTTTAATAGTATTTTCTTTATGCACCATATCTTGGATTGGAACATGATCTAATATACTGGAACCTTTCATTTCACTGGAGGTTTCATCCTAAAATTTTCAATAAAACTCTTTTATCTTGTTACTTCATTTTGTTTGCCAAAATGGAGTTTAAAAGTAAATTTTGATTTATTTTATATAACTAATTGGTAAGTGCAATTTATAATAATTTATATCGCGTGTACAAAGTATATTTATCTTTTTAATTGTTAAAATACTTAATTGTTAATATTTTAGAGCTCAAAAAACTAACTATCCCGTGGTAGTCGTCAAAAATATAATATACGAAATTATCTATCTACTAAATCCAATGAATAAGAACCAATTATCATACTGTCATTAATAAAATACATTTGAACTATTACTTAATTAAGAGGTACTGATCTAAACAAAAATTCTCATACCTGATATATTTGAATAACAGCGTTTGGCTTTTGTGCATGGTTCATTGAGCTTATCTGCTGTGGAATTGCACCTGGCATATAATCACGCACTCGATGTCCCGTTCGAATGCTACCTACTCTTTTTCCCGCTTTGATAGCCTTCAAAGAACTGAAAGCTTGTCTTTGTTCGGCTAAAGAAACTTCGCTTCTATCATCATTGCGTCCGAGCATTTTTCGAGCAACAGCTAGTTGAAAATTTCTATAATTGAAAAATATTATTAAAAATAAAATTAATTCATGTTGTAAGCTCTGAAATAAAATACTGTATGTCAATCGGTTGGAAAGTACTTGTGAGCATAGTCTAATTCTTCTCTCGGTTCGGCTCGACAGCTCATACCAATCATATATACTTCATCTGCTCTTTTAAAATCTTCGACCTGCTCCAATTCAAATGACCATGCACGATACAAATCAGCAACCATTGTACCAATTCCATTATTGTATAGAAGTTGATACATTTCTAAAGGATTTGTTTGTGTACTTATCTAAAACGTTTCCGTAAAAATTGTTATCCCTATTTTGATTGTTATAAATAGAACTTGACGCACATATACGAATGTACTTACATAGTTGATCCATAATCGAATGAACCTTCGATCTTGATGATATTTTGTTTCTTTTTCAAAATTTGTTAAGCATTCTTGCAGAAGTCTTCCTAAAGGACTTTCGTGACCACTTTTAGGATAACTTTGCTCTACCCACGAAATATAATCATACCAATTCTCTAAAGGATCCTCTCCTACATAGTTTTTGATGGTATCTTCGTACATTCTAAAAAGGTGACATTTCAATTTTAAACTTTTAATTTTATTATATTATCTAATAAGATATACATAAATTTTATTGACTACCTTAGTTTAATATATTTTTTTAATAAAAATATAAGCATTCTTTTATTTTCTACTTCTTTTTTCTTCTTCTACCGAAAAAAAATTCTTTTCGTTAGAAATATTTCTTTAAAAATACATTTACATTATATTTCTTATATTTTCCCCGCTATTATTTATTTACCTGTTCTGATTGATTTTTTCATATATCTACCACTGTATATATTTTCACTCTTATTTTGTATTCTCTTCTTCATAATTTTTATTACTTTATTATTACATATATTAGAATTCCTTTTTCTTAACAAAAAGAAGTTCTCAATTGTGTATACATTTTACGATATGAATTTTACATCTGTTTAGAAACTTAATTTTAAGATAAACTATTAAATTCAAATTTAAACAATGCAATCTATGGTTTGTTAGAAGTAATTAATTTATATATAATATGTATATATTATTATTTTAAATCAACAATTAAACAAAAGATTTTTTATGTATACTTAAGATTTTGTAATATATAGAACGTTACATATATTCGTCGAGTGTATTAAAAGATTTTATTATTAAAATGTATAAAAATATTACTAGATAGAAATAATCCCATATACATTCATTCAATCTTAAGTAATCTTAAATATACCTATAAAAATTGACAATTCTTTGTAATTATTTATTTTTGAAATATCGATATCAGAAAATAATAATTTTTAACTATTCATAAACTAGATGTAGTAAAGTATTTTCCATTTTTAAATAAGAAATACTAATATGGTATCGTCACTTTATTAGTAAATTATTTATTAACGAATTCATGAATTGTACAAAATGAATCTGTCTATTAGAATTTAGTATTCAAGTAGTCAGACTTTTCTACTATTTTATTACAAATTCTTATTTATAGTATGTCGTAAAGGCCTTTTAGTTTACATACAGCATTTAAAATTCGATGGAATATGAATTTTTTAAGAAAGTCATGCTTCTTTAATATATAATTTATATGTACGAATTTTTTGCATAGATAAAAATAATAGTAAATGAATATATATATATTATTTATGGTTAGTTTAAATATATAAAACGTATATATGCGGACACGGGAAGTGATTTAACCATCATAACACTATCAGATGCAGAAATCACAATCAAAACACATTAATCAGATGCATAAATCACAATTAGATGCAGAGTATTTTAAAAAACGCATGCACCATGTATATCCGCTATGTTTAAAAGATAAGAAAATTATATGAAGTGTTAAATAGTGCATGTACCATAATGACACAAATTGTTATCACGAGATTAATTACAATTTCACTTTCTACGATAATGATAATCTACTGTAAATTAAATCTCAAAAAATTCTGTACTACGTGGCAGTATCTCAGTAAAATTCGACCGTTTGCTCGTCATTTCTCATTACCTCGATGTACACAAGAGATATATAGAGATCTATAAGTTCTGCCTACTAAACAAGAATAATAGAATTTTTTATATAACGATCAAAATTTTACTACGCGATGACTTTATACTAATGCACACTTTCTGGTTTGTTTGTACAATTGCATGTATCAAGAAAAAAGTTCAAATAAATAAATAAATATATATATATATATGAATAACGTATTGTATATATTGCATATATATTGTAAAACGTGTTCTATGTTTAATTTGTCAGATTGAAATGTTTCTGATATTATTTTCAGTCTTTATTAAAACAATCAAGCAGGATCTGATTTATATTTTGTAATCCTTTTTTAAATACCGATTATTTCATCAAAACTTAGATGAAAATTTGAAAACTTTTGTCATGTATTTTCATTTTAAATAATTAATAGTTAATAATTAATTTTAAAATTTGTTCTCTATTTTAAACTATTTTGATTCTCTTAAAAATTATAATACTATTTTCATAATCAAATTAAACCTATATCATTTTTTTATAATATGAATGTTAATATATATTTGTTTTTAATCAAATAAAAACTATTTTAATATTAAATAACAAGAATTTTATTTTCAATTATTTTAAATATATTTTATTTGCGTTAAAATTAAACTCACTGTCTTTCTTGTTGAAGCAGCTGTTGAGCTTCTAAATCTTCTTGAGCACGAAGAGCAGTGCCAAGTTGAGTTGCATTTCTTCCATGTCTTAAAGGTTGAATGTTCTCTTTATAAAGAGCAATAACTGTCGCTGGATCCATTTTTCTACTTTATAATTTTTTTTTTTACATCCTGAAAATAAAAAAAATTAATTTACTCAGATTAAAAAATTTGAAATTAAATTTGTGATTAACAATAATATATTTTTTGACTATTTTTTATTATGTAAAAAGCAATATTTTATTTAAATAAATTGAGAAAATATTTCAATTTATAAGCAATAATAGTTGTAGTTAAATTTGAATATGTAGAATAATTGACCTTTATTTGAAACTTTAATTATAATATTTAATTTACTATAATTTCTTCATTGCAAATTGTCATTATCTAAAATATATAAGAAATTTAATTCCAATAATAAAATAGTAATTTTAAAAATTAACAAATTAAATTTATACTATTCTATATTTATGTAATACCATTTTAATTGTAAGATAATAATTTAATTTTACTTTATTTAATAATACTGAAGTCTTAAATATAATATTTTTATAAAATAATTATATTTCAATAATTTAAAAACTTTATGACAGTACTTTAATATAACTAGTTCTGTGATTCTATGCATTTGAATTAGAGTGTTATTTCTATTTCCTTTACCAATCAATAATTATTACAATGAATAAACACAATAAACACATCAAATAAATATTTAATACTATGGTTAAAGATTATGTCAATTACTACATATAAAGACAGTTTTTATTACTACATAAATCATGCTTTTATCATCGAATATTTAATTTTAATAGCACAAAATTATGTGTTTGATTATTTCTAATAAATTATTTAACTAAGCACATTTATGAATTTATAGTGCATTTATGATTTACCTTTTAATTTTCAATCTTATTGATAATTCTTTTTTAAAATTAAAAATTAAAGTAATTATTTCTCAAATTTATAAATAATATAAAATAAAATTATTAAATCTTTTTAATAGAAAGCTTAAAAGTATGCTTTAAATTAATATTGCAATGAAAATTACAAATTATATAAGTTTTTAAGAATTTAAATTGCTTATGCTTCGGTAAATAATAGAAATTATTAAAGAATAAGTAATAGATTATTACATTGTACTTTATTTTATTTCAGAATTATATATTATAATAATCCATTGAAGGCTAAATAAAAGATTAATGCTATTATCCCAAAATTTGTATAAATGAAAATTACAAATGATACCAAATAATAATAAAACAACATATATAATTGTATTCAAAATTCAAAATGACTTCCTATGTCTAAAAAAAGATCCAAGAAGTCATTTTGAATTTTAAATAGGATTGCATATGCAGCATAGATAAATGAATATATGTGTGTGTGTATAAATATATATATATATATATATATAAGTAGCATGCATAAAACAATGAATGTCCATTTTTACATATGTATATATAATTAATATATACAATAAGAATAATTTGACTTAGAGGAGAGAATACATTTATATATATATATATGTATATGTATATGTATATACAGAAATATAATTTAATATATATTATCAATTTATAATGTGTAGAATGAACTAAATTACAAATGAATGATGAAGCACCTGCCACTTATATTAATAAGGTATTACGCACTGTTAAGTCACTAAATCAAAGAACATATAAGAACATATGCAAACACCTTTAAAACTAAAATCTTTTTAAAATACTCTTACACAGTGATATTTTATAAAAATAAAATAATAGTAGATGCACATATTTGTAATGAAAAAATAATCGACATTCAAAATTAATTGATAAAAATTTCAATTCTATATAATACATGACACGGAACAAAAAAGTACCAGACTTTCTCCGACCCTTTTACGCTAAATATTTTATAATCAACATCGATCTTATTAAGGTAGGGAAATTGAGCGCATGGTTAATAAGCCACTATCATGTATTATATGAAAAGGAATAGCTTCATTTAAAGAAGCTTGACTATTCTTCTTTTTCCTTCCCTTTAAACGTTTAAAATCTCGAATGCTCCACAACAGAAAAAGTATGTAATGGTCGGATCGAGCGAACACGAGCGAGCACGACAGATACGTACAGGTGAGGAGTTAAATTCACAATATTTATGTACGATATTCATACGATAAAAAATAGTGACATAGATAAGAAATAGGCGGTCGGGGAGGAGTCGAAGAGAGGCGTCCAGTAAAGGGTGGTAGGCATGCTAATACTGAAGAGATATAAAACGGCCGATGCATGATACACATGCATGTCGTTGCACACGCACACACACATATGCGTGAGCGCTCATCAACTCTAGTAGGCTCTGACTCACCGCGTTCCCTGGCATAACGCACCGCAGTTTTATATATCGTACGCGTATCGCCGCCGCCGACGACGACGACGAGGAGGACGACGACGACGACGACGACGACGACGACGACGACGACGACGACGACGACGACGACGACGACGACGACGACGACGACGACGACGACGACGACGACGAC